>LJIJ01001684.1:0-38434 GCA_001718145.1 Orchesella cincta
TTTGGGAGTTCTTTTACTAGTGCGGTACGGTGTTATAAAATTGTAATAGGATTTTTACTGCAGTGAGGGCAGTCCGGAGTTTTGCATCTATTGTACAATGTGGGTGAAATGCATTTATGCACGGGCAAAAGCATGTCACTAATTTGTTGCACATCGATTATTACAAGTTCTTCACTCACCAATATTTCAAGGTGGAGGCAGACCTCTTGTTAGATGAAAAATGCGTGTAAAAACTACACAACAGAAAAGTAATAAGCAGGTACCAGGTTTTACAGAGCGTAAAAAGCCCATTATGCTGGTGAGTAATTATTTGTATGAAATGGAGAATGAATGATGAGAATAGATAAATTACAACAATGTAGCACGGGAAGGGTAAAACTATAGCTTTCTTCATTAAATGCATTTAGTAGCCAAGAAGTCAGGGTGAACTAAAGACGACAAAACGTTGCTGAAACTTTGAACTTTGTAAAAAGTTATAACAAACTTTTCAAAACATGGAATCTTTATGTCATCAGAACGAGGGTTTCGAAATGGAAGCAGTAGCTGTGTCAACATCCACTAATAATTCCATATCAGTGAACCTTGAAGAAGGCACCGAAGACGAGGATGAGTGCACGGTATCAGACGTGGAGGAGGGAGTTCTGCGAAACTTGATTGTTCTGCCATTCACGTTAATGCACCTCATTCTAGTGTCGCCGTTCCGGATTATACTGGACGCGGATGGGCTTTACAGAGTACAATCATTCAAACTACAACAGGTAAACAATAAAAACAGAAATTTTCTGAACATGGTTAAATTAAATTTATACATTACTAAAACTAACACTCGTTTGCATTTGAATACCGTGCAGCATATGATTTGTCGTTTCAACATGGGAGGGAACTATTCAGTTTCATAAATTTATAATAGAATTACTCGCATATATAATCAGCATATAATAAGCATCCAGTTACTTTAAAAATGCAGGATTTAGCGAAAATATATTCATTTGTGCGTATTTTTCGCTTGTAGCTTGCAATCGGCTTCTAAATATCTTTTTCTTATCATGTAGTGACAGTTATTGTTACTAGGAATTGCCCTTTTTGTGAAATCAATGCAGTTTAAATTCCAAAATATCATGCACAACACTGTAAGATTGCATTGAATTCATCAAATATGTCTACCGTTGCAACAATATGATGTTATTTCTAAATGCTTCACAAAACTTGCAGAATGGTAGCATAAGGCCTTCACAAAATATTGTAGGTTTGAATCGAAAGGAATTGAAGGAACTTTTCCAGATAAAAGAATTGATTTAAAATCCATTAATCGAAGACTTGAATTGAGTTAGTATCGAATTTAATATATTGAATGAAATAAGACACACCTTAGGCTTCCCCTACAACAAACAACGAATTTTGCTTGCAGTATATTGCGCATGTTAAAAACTACTATGTTGAAATATAGCACAACAATAGTAGCCCCTTACAAAAAATTGTTTTGTCCCATCCGAGAGTGCATCAACTTTTAAATAAAAACTTTCATAGAATTATATAATTCTACACTAGTCAAAACAGCTTAAATTTTTGTGCAAAAATTAAATCGCAAAAGAAATTAATAATTGAATTCTCAATGCTATATTTGGGGTTTGAAGCTGGCTTTACGCTTCCTCATTGTCCGATAAAACCCATTGATTTACATACCTGTGGATAGTGTGCATATCATCTTGTTGTTAGCTTGATATGACAAAGCTGCTGAAAAGAAACTGCGTCGATGTTTATTACGCTATGCATTCGTTTTTGTAGAATAGATTTGTTTTTCCAGAAATGTTACTTTCTAATGATTGACAGAAGTTATTCCAAACGGCACAATTCCTCAGTAGAGTTCTTTGGGTCACACTTCCAAACATTAAGTGTAAGCGTATTTCAAAACTACAGTTACTAGATTTAAAATAGAAAAAGGGAGTTACTTGCAAGCCATTTATAAGAATACAATGTAATTGGGAAAGAGGAGTATATCGGCAGAAATTGATGTTTTTGGTGTGCGAGTAGAATGGATCAACTCCTGGCACAGGTATACGCCTGCCGCTAGCGTCTGGTAAATTGTCGCGTAACTAAAACTCTAGAGCTTGATTTTTTGTTCTTCTAGATTCCCGTCTAGACATTTATATTTCAGAAGTAACTATTATCACTTTCACTGTAAAAGGGTTGAATCGGTAGCCGATCCTCCACCAAATATGATTAGTTTGTTGTATGAATAGAGCCCAAACGAGCTCTGTTAATTATGATCTGGTCACCTTATGAACTCCATAAACTTCATAACATATACACTTGCGTAGCAAGAATATTATCATGTGTACACGACACGAGTTATATTTCAGGCTGACTCTTTATTCATCTCTCTCCATCATCATCTCATCACATCATCATCATCATTCATATATGTATATTTATCTAATATACGATGTACCTAGCAGTATTTTTGCTGTGCAGGTTTTCAATGAGGATGGAAAGGTTTATTTTTTTGCATTGGATGGCTAAATAGTTTAATGGTTCCCCAAGAGCCTTCTTGTAGTGTTCCTAGCTTTCGCAACAAAGAAAGAATTGAGTCTCTGTAATGCTCCGTTTTTGGCACAAAATAGTTTTCACTGAGGTATCTATTTCGGCAAAAATGCCCCATTACCCCAATGTAGAGAAATTTGGGGCAATGTGAATTGAGGTTTAAAGTTTTCACAAATTTTGTTTATAGATCACATATCGACAGGGCGGAGCAACCAATATAGGGATGATAAAAACTTAAACCTAATCACATTGCGGAATGTTCGAAAATTGTATGCTCTGGAAAAATGTATTTTCAGCAAATTTCCTCTAAACTATTCCTACACCAAGTGGGTAGACGGTCCCACATTATATCGAGGAATGGTGTTTTCAACATTACAAACATAAATACAGCAGATGGACTGCAGCGTGAATACAAAAATGTGCGTAGTTGGAAGCGTGTTGGCGGCTCGCGCCATTTTACGCGGAATAAAAAACTCAACGATTTAACTAAAAATGACATGAAATAATTTCTATTTAGATAATTTGCGGAATCATGCAATTTCTCTGCATTGTTACTGTTATCACCGACTTCCGACACACGCTGGAATTTGTAGTGCAATCCCAACCTGCAACCATAAACTCGTTTGTGGTTGCTTGGTTATTCAGCACCCTCGTTAACAAAATCACTGTTATGTGGAGATTTTGGTTCAGAAAACACTGCTACCGAGATGTATGTGAGCTGATTCGTGAAACTCCATCTTTCGCGTCCGTAAATTCTAAGGTAACGCATCATGAACAGTGTCCAATTCGGACTCGTATAGTACTGATTTGGCTTGAAAAAGAAATGACTTTACAAATCTTGTGAATTCAACTTACAACAACTTTTCCTAGTCGAAAATGTTGTGACAAATGACATCGATGTGACGTAATTTGGGATCCTGCGGCATAGAAACAGGAACATCACTGTGGTGTACTTTGGGAGCCTTGTATTTTTAAATGCAGACACCACAGTGACGTATTATGGTAGCCTATGCAACACAACGTCAGTACACCACTGGTGTAATTATGGCTGAGAGAGTTAAGAGCACTAAGGGGGGTCTAGTGGAAACTTTCTTAGGAGTACGAATATCGATTTTTGAAACGAAAACGTTGGTCTACTGGACAGAAATGACCGCAAGTCAGTAAAATGCGTTTTACAAGATTTTAAACTAAGCCATTCGAATCCTCCAATATTTTAGTCCAGAAAACTGCAATTTATGTAAGAACTAAAAACGAAAATTTCAAACCAAAAAAAGCCTGCGGGAGGAAATGATCTATTATTTGACAATGTACATTGCGTAGCAAAAGAGTAAATAGTAGATAATTGTTATCTAAAGTTTTGTTCTCATGTATGACCTATTTATGATTATTGTTTTATTATATATATTATATATAGCTACTACAAAGCCGTGGAATTTTTGTGGCGTTCTTGATACCGATGGCTCTCATTCTATTGAACACAGTGGTCGGTAGTGGATTCGTACTCCACCATCAACAATTCTCTGCTAGCATATGGGCCAATCAGATTGCCAAATACGGAAGATATGCCTTTTTTCTAGACACAATAAATTTTCATAACACTTCTTCCTTGACTGACGTTATCTGGAATTGGTGGGATTATCCGATTTGCTTACTCACGTCAGCGGGGTGGATCCATCGGTATTTATTAGAATAAATTTGCAGTTACCTAAATATTTTGATGTGAATACAAAGATGTGAACAAATAAGACCTTGTATACTGTATGCATCTTTCAGCTATGGCGTAGCGCTTTTCTATGAATTGCTTATTCTTTCAACCGTTCTGACATTGTGGTTTTCTGTTTCATCATGTGCTGCGGAGGTCAATACATCGGATAGTCAGAGACTAACGTACGATCACGTTTTGACTCGGTTGACAGAACTGGAGAAGCTGTCTAGAATCATTAATCACGCTATGGAATGTCAAGTGGCATGCTCTCTTTCTGAGGGAATTGGAAAGCAAGCCACAAGAACAACTGTTTCGATACATGGTGCTCCTGGTGTGGGAATCAGAATTGGTTTAACCAGTGCTCCAAGTAAACGTTTGAGGTCATGGCGCCCCAAGGTATGAAGGGCTTCAAAATGTTCCTAAATTTGGACATGGCATGCCAAGTAAGATTTTTGCTCGAATTTTGGGCAAAAGTTTTATTTTCTCGAGTGTGGGTTCAAGTTTATGGTCTGAGCTTCAAAAATATTGTTGAGCTGTAGTCTGGGAAGGATCTTGTTTGACGTACGATTCATTGTCAATGATGACAATTTTTCTAAGCACTTTTTGCACAACAATGGCACACGTTTATCCTACGACTCCTTCTGCAAAGTGGGTAGCTTGGAAGTACTCTTCTTTGCCATGGTAGGATTCCCCAGTTTCTTAGCTTAATATGAATCAAACTGTCCTAATTTAATTTGAGTTTCTTCACTGCTGGCTTGCTGGAAAACGAGGGTTGGAGCTAATGCAATTAATTTGCAGCTATGATCTATTTCGGCGACATTATGTTAGGGACACGACCACTCTGGACCTTGATTTTATCTTCACCGGATTCTACAGCATTTTTTACCTATCTGCTGAGTTTGTCTTATTTGAAACTTTTCGTTTTCGAAGAACAACCATGTCATTAACTTGTCGCATTTGAACTTGTTTTTGGACTTCTGTGCAGCGTCTCATGAAAACCCGGCAGAAAAGGATCAGCCACGAAGTCAATAATACTTCATTTGCTTTTTTCTTGCTAGGGGTGGTAGCTAATTAAATTGCTACAAAAACTACTATAACGGATATTATTTTAATTGCTCTAGTTTAAAAATTAAGTCAATTGTATTCAAGTGTGCAGTCATCGTAGAAGCTCTCTATGCTATTAATTTGACGAAGGCAATAACGACACCGTTTATTGCCGTTCGACTGGAGCTTTCGGTGTACTACATTATTTTTCTTTTGAACCTCTGGCTATCAGCGGATCTAAGAAGACAGGTAAGCAAAACTGTACCACATTTTTCTTTGCTAACTTGGCTTCTCACTATATTAAAATGTTATTTAGTGGATGACCTTCATTATTCATGGAACTTAGCCATTAAAATAGTTATATCGCAATCCCATTAAAATTTTGTATGACTATTTAATCCTTACCAATACTTAAAAACATTACAGCTCGGATGCGTGGAAAATTGGCTCGCCAGCCCAACCAATCGAGTCTATTATGACAGCGTGAACTATAACGCTTTGATGTCCTTGCAAAAAAGAATTGGCGTAGGTGTTGGAGGCATCTGCAATATTTCTTATACATTCCTTGCAACGGTAGGAAAATATGATATTCTTTATCGACGTCAATGCAGGGCAAATGCACTTGGGCGCCGATGGAAGATAAAGCATTAGCAGTAACGAGTCATCCCGCCCCGTTTTGGAACGCGGAATTTAAGCGCATGTGTTAGTTGGATGACGCAATGTTAGCTTATGGCTAACCTAACCAACACATGTTGAATTCCCCGTTCAAAATTGGGACGGGATTACTCGATACTGTTAATGATTTACCTTCCATCTGAGCCCAAGTGCATTTGCCCTGCGTCCATGCTTCACAAAATGATAAATTATTTAAATTTCTTTTCTTTCTTCTTTTAGTATGGGATTACCACCGTTACGTTCTACATAATATGCGCAATGGACGGCTCAAAACTTACACAGGTTATTTCACCTAATTAGTGCAAAAAACGCAGCTTTTAAAACGATTTTGAGGCTACTTAAACACTCAAGCAAATTTGTATGTAAGGAAATAAACCATGTATTAGTAATTATTACTTTGTTGTTAGTACCTCATAAATAGACATATTAAATTTTAAACCCGACTATTTTAGTTTTGCATTAGCATTTAAAAGTTAATGTGATAGGATCCAGAATCTATATAAAAGTGACATGAATGAGAAGATAATTCCATTCCGTACTAGTGATAAATTTATCACCAGTACGGAACTACGACTGCTACGACCTCAAGGATTAGGTCATATAAGTCGTGAGTTGTTGGGGTTGAAAATGGGGTTGAGGAGTGAAAAACTAATGACGGCTGTAAAATAGCACCTTACCGATAACGTTACCGCGAAATTTCAAAAAGAACATGAAATAAGGAAACCTGGTGTCAAGAAGGATGCAAGCTTGGATATGGATGATACATTACATAAATATATATTTTTATGCACAAGATATTTTTTGTGTGAATATGAGTGATCGTATATTGTTGGGGGTTGATGAATGAGAAGCTTGTGTGGAAGCAACGAGAACGAACGAGCGTGCGCAAGTTGGATCGGATCATCTGATAATAGATACACCTAGTGTACAGCTTGTAAACATTGATAAGTGAAATTTGTAGAATTAATTACAGTAAATTGGTTGTTAATTGAATTTAATTGTTCCAAATTAAATATTGTTAGCGTGAACAGCCATTGTACTTAGTGTTTCTTATTATTTTATGCTTATCTTGCGCAAGTATTACAAAACCCCCGTCGGGTTTTTTAGGATCAAAGATTGTGTTTTAAGTAGAGTGGGATCACTTTCACACCACTTACTATAGTGAGTGACAGCTACCAAGAGTCCAATAGGTCAGTAGCAGCCACGTTGGCATATCTTGCTACCATCTTTTTATGCAAATCAGACTGGAGAGGGGCCGTTCATTGCGTAACGGTTTGATAAGCATTCATACATCCGCATAACTACTAATTGGCGTCGTGCCTTTTATTATTCCGCACTGGGTGGAACATTATTACTTCGATTACACTTCACTATAACACTCAAATATCATGCAGTTTATGATGTTTTTTAACTGTATGAATCGTTGAAAAATTATATTAAATTCTGCACGGACGTATAGTGCCGTAGTACCTCTACGTAGTATCTGTTACATTTTAATTGGGCTTCTGATTTGAATTATTAGGTTGCACAATAGAAAGTGAGATTTTTTTAAATAATATTTATGATAAAAATAAAATGATTCTGGGAAAACAAATTACTCGAATTTTTTCGGAATGACAATTATTTATGGCTATTGTATATGATTTTCAACCAAATTGCTTGCTCGCATGAATTTTAAATTAGTGAGATCGAGTTATTTACAGTTACAAAAGTTTCCCTTAGATAGATCTAACAATGAAAGGCCTTAAGGAGCCGCTCAAGTTTAGCTTAACGAAATAGTGAATCTAGGGCACTTTTGTGTGCTAAACACGATGGTGTATTTAATTTTTGTAAAACTCACTTTTGGAATTAATGCGGGAGCTTTTATACTAACAAGGGAGCTAAGGTAGGCATCAGTGACCGATTTTCTTGAAATTTGTTTTAATCAATCAGAAATGATGTAAATAATCATTGGTGAAAATATCAGCTGCTGTGATGCAGTTCCACCTGAGGTGGGGCACAATGAAATCGCCCGCCAACGCGCACGGTTAATACAGTGTAGCTCTTTGTTGCTTCATGCATGCATGCTACGTTTGCTTGTTTTCACTCACTGTGTATGCATTTACTTTTCAGGATGTTTTCTTCTGTTTACAAGCATGAACAGAGTGCCTTTTTCGAAGTAAAACATTTGTTGTAAACAAAAAAAGGGGTTGCGTTTTTTTAACAACTTGGAGAATTGGAGTGATTTTAATACGCATTAAATTGTGGTGAATTCGTTTTCAATTAATACAGTCATCAGTGTTGGTTCAAGAAATTGTGTTTTAGTAAAACTAAAGTGTCAACCAAATTCTGATCGTTCTTGGTCAAAAGTAAACATGAGTACTATTAATCCCATTAACGTAGTAAATTTGCTACAGGATCGGGTGATGCAAATGTTTAAAGAAAGTTCATCTGTAACTTCGGCAGAACTGGAGTTAGCTGACAACATAATGGGTAAAATTAATAGTTCTTGGCCAATTTGCAAAATTGAATATGATACCACTGTGAACTAATTTGTATGACCAATTAAAAGTAAAAGGAAATCCTAAAAAGTAAAGCCTCATGAATGATGATTAACTGTGAACAGGTTTACTGGAAACATGTGTGAACTCCACATTGCAACATTTCTCCCAAGGGGCTACCCTGTGTTTTGATGAGTACGAACCCGAATGTGAGGAGGATTATGAAGAGTTAGATGACGATGATGAGCCCTCAGAAATTCCATTTGTATTCAAAGTTAATGCAGTCGAGTATTGGTTGAGCGGAAAAAACTGGAAAGCTTAAATGGACCACTGTCAAAAACCGATACAGATTCATAACCAGTGAGCGACAACTTTATGTTTTCAAAAGTCAAGTTGAACAGAATGGAGATCGGTTAACAAAGTTGAAGCTAATCAGGGAAAGCACACTAGCGGATTTTCACAACGCTATGAATAATCGGCGTGCAGTTCACGACCTCGACATGACCGATATTCGAGATGGGAAGAAAGCACGCTGCTGAAGTCGGTCTCTCTGGATTCAAGGCATCGGGATGGTGGGGTCAAATTTCAAGCGTGCCAACAGAATTTGCTCAAGAAAGATCACCAAAGTGGTTACCTCGAACGATTTGAAAGAAGACAAGGAACGAATGAAACTCGCTGACGAATTCGAGAACGGGTGAAGGCACTAATTGTAGACTATCTCCCAACCCATGTTTTTAACTCCGACCAATCAGGATTCAATTACGAATTTGCTTCAAAACGAACTCTTACCTACAAAGGTGGCAAGGATACCACTGTAGTGGTTTCTTCAATCAACGCCACCACACACTCTTACACGATCCAACCCATTACCACATTGGACGGGCAGTTAGTTTCTCCCCTTTTTATCTGCTTACAAGAACAGTCTGGGAAATTTGGACCACGTGTTAAGAATGGGTTGTTTGATGCCAATAATGTTATCGTAGAGTGCTCGAAATCAGGAAAAATGAGTAAAGATTTAATTCGTAATTGGTTCGCTTCCGCTTTGCTTCCTGCAACAACTTCAAAATCACTGCTCTTACTCGACTCTTGGTCTGGACACGATGAATCGGTTTCTAACATTTCATCTCTTGAAAAACCCTGTAAAATTGTGAAGATTCCTCCCAAAACCACGTCTATTGCCCAACCACTTGACGTGTACTTTTTCAGGCAGTGGAAAGTATTAACTAAAAAAATTTATGATAGGGTTTCGTTGGACAATTTGAGCGTTGATTTAAAAGAAAGAAACAACATCATTAAATTGCAATCTCTAATTCACTTTCAACTATCTGCCCCAGTGTTCAAACGTATGATACAATATTCTTGGTTTAAAGCTGGGTATTTGTTAAAAGATCCTGGAAAATTTGAAAATGTTAATGAAGTTTGCTTCAGCTTTAAGGACGACACATGTTTTCAAGACTGCTCACAGTGTAGCGAAGGTATTTTTATACAATGTAGCTGGTGCAGAAATCCTTTATGTTTCACCCATTTCTTTACAACATTTCATAATTGTTGCTTATCTTCTATGTAATTTACTACTTTGTAAACCATTTATTGCTTGCTTATGTAATTTCTAATTGTATAATTTTATGTACTTTCAATGTATTTGTACTTGTTATTAGTGGGTAAATACAATAAACTAGCTCTGTAAATGTTAACTGCCGAAAATTAACGTTTCAATGCTTATAAACATGCCTGTAAACAGAAGAAAACATCCTGAAAAGTAAATGCATACACAAGCAAACGTAGCATGTATGCATGAAGCGACAAAGAGCTACACTGTATTAACCGTGCGCGTTGGCGGGCGGATTTCATTGTGCCCCACCTCAGGTGGAACTGCATCACAGCAGCTGATATTTTCACCAATGATTATTTACATCATTTCTGATAGATTAAAACAAATTTCAGAAAATCGATCACTGATGCCTACCTTAGCTCCCTTGTAAGAAAATCGCTTGTTGATTCTGCTTTTAGGCCACAGTGAAAATGTTTGGTAATATGCGCTCACAACTTGTTCAGTAGTAATGAAAATAACTTATATTTTAGTTCATAAAAATTTATTAAAATTGCAAATTTTTGCCCCTTATTGAATGGAAATAAGAAAACCCATAGGCTCCTAAGCCAAACCAGGCGCCGCAGCTGGGGCGCCATTCTACACTGGCGACTTGGGACGTTAAGTTAGCAGCTCAGTAAAGAAGTCTCCGTAAGTCAAATCACCATAAAATTACACCAAGTAATGTGTATCTAAATTTTTAATTTATTATTGCAGGTTGGAGCCGTTGCTAGCCCAACATGAAAATCAACGTTTTTCTACTTCCATTTCCATCATCACCAGTTTTCCATTTGAAATACTGGATTTTTTGTTATATATACAGTTTCTTTGATTGTACTTAGTTTTAACATCTTGTATGAGTTTTAATAAAATGGCTAGCAGCGATTGTAAAGTATTGTCTTATACATTAACTTTGATTTGAAGTCGGTTTTGAATTGGTTGACTGAATGTCGACGTCATTTCTGCATTATGGTTGATTATGTTGTGTAAGAACTTCATGTAGCCTTGAAACGTTGGCCTAATAAATATTTGACCACTTATACCCCGCAAAAAGGTTAATATCAGATTTTATTCTTATCGGTATCAGTCGCTTATACAACAGTTGGTCTCCCTACCGTCATTTTAATTCACGTAAGAGTGAATTATTTTAAGCCAAATCAAATTATCAACATAAACTTTTCGAACCATTGACCAAATAATAATTGAAACCTCAGCTGGCATATAAATCATTGTAATTTTTAAAATTTATTGTTCACATGCTCTAATACATGTTCTAATATCAATTACGTCACAACATTTGAGTTCTTTGACAAAGCAGTTCCAATTATACGTTGCAGAGTGTTGTAAACTGTCTCTGAATTTTTTAAATTGGAATCCAGATATCGTATGCCTAGTGACTTTGCTTGTAGAATTTCCAGTCTCAGCAATCAAATTCTGAAATGATTCAGTTCCTTTGTTTTGCATTACAAAGTTCAGCAGCGAGAGTTTTTTACGTTCACTGATTGTCATAAGTTTAAAACATTCAAGAAGGTCATATGCATCTAAGTCAAAGAAGAAATGCTGGATTTGATCCTTTCGGTTTTTACACCGTGATAGGTATACAAGTCAAAATGTATTTACCCCTTTGTACAGCCTTTCAAGCTGGATATTATCCTGAATAGACCAAATCATTGGACAAAAACCTAGTATACGTACTGAAAAGTACGTAGTGTAGCTGGAAAGGCTACATAGATTGAAAAAAACTTTTACAACATTTTCACTAGAAAAAATTAGAAATGAATATATTTCTCCTAGAACACTATTCTATTTTGATTTTACAGAGTTAAAGTGCTTGTTGAAAGCGAATGTGGAATCCATTGCTTTTCTAAATATTTAAATCCTGAACAACCTCAATATTTACATCATTCAGAATTATGGATTTACTTAATAGTCCCTTTGACCTGTAGTCCGTTGGTTGTGAAATAACCTGCCTAGGTTTTAAAACAATTTATAACTAAACTGTTTAGTGAGCACCACTCACCTAACTTGGCAAAACATTCGTCTACCTTCTTGAGACCCACTCCAAGATCAGTTGCATCATTAAAAACAGCACATTATCATCAGCATATAATACAAAAGGAAGCGCAGACGCTTCGTCAGTATCATTTATATAAAGTGAAAATAACAATGAGCCTTTGCAGAACCCTGCAGCTGTCGCAGCTTAACTAATTAGGACTTTGACCCAAATTTGTCTTTTTTACAACAAAATCCCTGCATATATAGTAGTTAAATAGGACTTTTATTTTAGACGCCAAAATAGCCATTCGACAAGCACTATCGTCGACAGTTCACAGTGGTTTCGAAAGTTCAAAATGTTCCAGTTTTTTGCATAGCACGAACCAAAGCTCCAAGGAACAAAAAATAAGAATCAAACAACAAAGTTTCAAACTGCTACTGTGTTTATTGCAATACTTTCAGCAAGAAAAACAACTAGTAGATTGGTTAAAGGATTGTGGCGTTACGTGACGGAGGGTTGAATTCAGTATAGCGTGACACAAACGTTACAAGGGTCGGTGGGTACCCTGAAAATTCTCGATTTTGGAGTTACGTTTGAAGTGTTGAATGAATGACACTTGATATCCCGTCAAATTACTTAAAAATGTACTCATAAATATATAGCGCCGCAGGGAGTAAATTTAAATTATTCTGATAATGTTTAAAATTTGAATTGTCTATTAAGCTTCTTTTTGACATTGAAGAGCATTACCTGAGTACTTAATGTAGTCAAACCACGGGCGCGTGTTCCTCCTTTACTTTTGTTTTTATATTTTTTAAATGCAAACGTAGTACGAATCAGCAAGCAACAGTTTTTTGCAACAGCTTTTTTCAAAAAATTTAATCAATCTTCTGATTAATTAGTCTGAATTAATTAATCATTAGATTTCTAGATGGAATGGATTTTTATTGATGATTGATTAAGTCACTTATAGGGAATTTATCAGATTAATTGAGTGCTTATTGATTTCAGAATCTTTCTCTTAAGATTACTGTTTAAGATTAAATTAATCAATCAATCCAAATATTAGATTTGACTACCTTATCCCCTGATTCCCCTGGAAATCTGCATATGGTTTATGAATGGAAAAGCACTTCAATTATTAAGAGACCCATGTGTTTAAGCGTCGTTAGAAAAATGAATTAAGTTATGAAGACTGTAAACTAAGAACTAACTGAATTCCATACAGCTTTTTATACATCTAAAAGTTTCGATGCGTACCTTAGACTATTTTGCACTCATATACCTACATTATCTCTACCATTCGTTTTAACAGTGTTCAGTAGCAAGTTGAATGTTTTCTGTACACGGCAAAGACGGGTTCTTGAAGATTTCATCTTCATGACTAATGAGGCAGTGAATCATCCGGCCGTGGAATCTTTTTTGAATGTAATTGTGGTCTGCCACCGTCCCAATCTCCTGGTCGATTAATTCAAGTCATAGTTGGCTTGTTAAAATCGTGGTCGCTTGTATCCTTCCCAAGACTTGTGCTACGAACGGTGCTTAAAAGCAACATACAGACATTTAAACCTAAAGATAAGCATTCTAAGAGAAAAGCTCTGGTTACATCATTATCATCATGAAGAACAGTGACTACTCAAATACATAAATAAGCACAAAAGTTTACTGGAATTCACGATAATTGATTATGTTTTTTGAAATACGAGTTTTTCGTTGATTAACATACAAAGCTCTAGCTAGCATATCGCCCTCGTTTGTATTTATCAGAATATTTGTTTAATTGTATAGTATATTTTGGTTTGAAATAAAAAGCAATTTGAGTATTACCACTTACATATAACGAATATTTAAAGAGAAGTTAACCAATTCATCGGAAAATTTTTAATGCGTCAATGCATAAAGTCAGAAAATTTGACATTTCATTTTGTAGGCTTCTTTCAGTTCTAGTTTTTGGTCGTCATGTCTTACATTAAAAGTAGTTTCCTAACGTGAAATATTATATCGAAGACGCTGGCACCCTTTAGAGATTTACAAAGCGTGCATCCATGTATTTTGGGGTCATTTTGTCTCATCAAAAATGTTGGGCTAAAAGTAGGTATTTGTACTTGTTAATAATTACGTCAAAACGATCATGTTACGAAATAGTTACATGAGCTGTTATGCACATTGATTAGTAATTTAGGCTATAATGAGTCTAGACTTAATTACACATTAAATCCGCCATTAAAAAAGTTTAACCATTTTTGCAATTCTCGTCATGTTTAACGTTTTGCTACAAAAACAGGCTGAAACTGCTGAATTGGTATCAGACTTTCCTCTCATTCCAAACCAAAACTACTAACAGCCGAATCAGTACCCCAAATTGAATTGTATACTTCATAATGAAGATATTTTCCATTTTTACTCTCTTTGTTGTTGGACTGTTGGCCATGACTGCTGCTGCTGAAGATAAGGCTCCTAAGCCAAACCAGGCGGCCGCAGCTGGGGCGCCATTCTACACTGGCGACTTGGGACGTTAAGTTAACAGCTCAGTAAACAAGTCTCCGTAAGTCAAATCACCATAAAATTACACCAAGTAATGTGCCCCTAAATTTTTAATTTATTATTGCAGGTTGGAGCCGTTGCTAGCCCAACATAAAAGACAACGTTTTTCTACTTCCATTTCCATCATCACCAATTTTCCATTTTAAAAACTGGAAATTTTTGTTATTAATACAGTTTTCTTTGATTGTACTTAGTTTTAACATCTTGCATGAGTTTTAATAAAATGGCTAGCAGCGATTGTAAACTATTGTCTTATACATTAACTTTGATTTGAAGTCGATTTGGAATTAATTGACTGAATTTCGACGTCATTTCTGCATTATGGTTGATTATGTTGTGTATGTAAGAACTTCATGTAGCTTTGAAACGTTGGCTAATAAATATTTGACCACCTTTACCCCGTAAAAAGGTAAATATAAGATTTTATTGTCATCGGTATCAGTCGCATATACAGTTGGTCTCCCTACCGTTATTAATTCACATAAGAGTGAATTAATTAAGACAAGTCAAATTAACAACATAAACTTTTAGTACCATTAAGGTTCCTAAATGATAATTTAAACCTCAGCTGGCATATAAATCATTGTGCTTTCTTAAAATTTGTTGTTTACATGCTCTAATACATGTTCTAATATCAATTACGTCACTACGTTTAAATTCTTTGACAAAGTTGTTCCAATTATACGTTGCAGCGTGTTTTAAACTGTCTCTGAATTTTTTAGATTGGAATCCAGATATCGTATGCCTAGTGACTTTGCTTGTAGAATTTCCAGTCTCAGCAATCAAATTCTGAAATGATTAAGTTCCTTTATTTTGCATTACAAAGTTCAGCAGCGAGAGTTTTTTACGTTCACTGATTGTCATAAGTTTAAAACATTCAAGAGGGTCATATGCATCGTAGTCGAAGAAGAAATGCTGGATTTGATCCTTTTGGGTTTTACACCGTGAAAGTATACAAGTCAAATTTATTTACCCCTTTGTACAGCCTTTCAAGCTGGATATTATCCTGAATAGACCAAATCATTGGAGAAAACCCTAGTATACGTACTGAAAAGTACGTAGTGCTGCTGGAAAAGCTACGTAGAAGAAAAAAAGCTTTTACAACATTTTCACTAGCAAAAATTAGAAATGAATATATTTCTCCTAGAAGACTATTCTATTTTGATTTTACAGAGTTAAAGTTCCTGTTGAAGCGAGTGTGGAATCCATTTGCTTTTCTAAATATTTAAATCCTGAGCAAACTCAATATTTACACCATTTTAGAATTATGGATTTCCTTAATAGTCCCTTTGACCTATAGTCCGTTGGTTGTTAAATAACCTGGCCTAGGGTTTTAAAAGGATTTATAACTAAACGGTTTAGTGAGCACCACTCACCTAACTTGGCAAAACAATTGTCTACCTTCTTGAGACCCACTCCAAGATCAGTTGCATCATTAAAAACAGCACATTATCATCAGCATATAATACAAAAGGAAGCGTAGACGCTTCGTCAGTATCATTTATATGAAGTGAAAACAAAAATGAGCCTTTGCAGAACCCTGCAGCTGTCGCAGCTGAACTAATTAGGACTTTGACACAAATTTGTCTTTTTTACAACAAAATCCCTGCATATATAGTAGTTAAATAGGACTTTTATTTTAGACGCCAAAATAGCCATTCGACAAGCACTCTCGTCGACAGTTCACAGTGGTTTCGAAAGTTCAAAATGTTCCAGTTTTTGGCATAGCACAAACCGAAGCTCCAAGGAGCAAAAAAAAGAATCAAACAACAAAGTTTCAAACTTCTACTGTGTTTATTGCAATACTTTCAGCAAGAAAAACAACTAGTAGATTGGTTAAAGGATTGTGGGCGTTACGTGACGGAGGGTTGAGTTCAGTGTAGCGTGACACAAACGTTACAAGGGTCGGGTACCCTGAAAATTCTCGATTTTGGAGTTACGTTTGATGTGTTGAATGAATGACATTTGATATCCGTGCAAATTGCTTAAACATGTACTCATAAATATATAGCGCCGCAGGGAGTAAATTTAAATTATTCTGATAATGTTTAAAATTTGAATTGTCTATTAAGCTTCTTTTTGACATTGAAGAGCATTACCTGAGTACTTAATGTAGTCAAACCACTTGCACGTTTTTTGCAACGGCTTTTTTCAAAAAGTTTAATCAATCTTTTGATTAATTAGTCTGAATTATTTAATCATTAGATTTCTAGTTAAGATGGATTTTTATTGATGATTGAATAAGTCACTTATAGGGAATTTATTAGATTAATTGAGTGCTTATTGATTTCAGAATATTTCTCTTAAGATTACTGTTTAAGATTAAATTAATCAATCAATCCAAATATTAGATTTGACTACCTTATCCCCTGATTCCCCCTGGAAATCTGCATATGGTTTATGAATGGAAAAGCACTTCAATTATTAAGGGACCCATGTGTTTAAGCGTCGTTAGAAAAGTGAATTGAGTTATGAAGACTGTAAACTAAGAACTAACTGAATTCCATACAGCTTTTGATACATCTAAAAGTTTCGATGCGTACCTTAGACTATTTTGCACTCATATACCTACATTATCTCTACCATTCGTTTTAACAGTGTTCAGTAGCAAGTTGAATGTTTTCTGTACACGGCAAAGACGGGTTCTTGAAGATTTCATCTTCATGACTAATGAGGCAGTGAATCATCCGGCCGTGGAATCTTTTTTGAATGTAATTGTTGTCTGCAACCGTTCCATCGTTAACGGTTTATTTGTTCGTGTTAGCGATTTTTAAAATAATGTCAATTTTTTCATGGTTTGTTAAATTTTTATAATTGAAACCTTGGACAGTTTTCAACTTAGCCTTAACATTTTTATTGTCAACTTTCACAGATAAATACAATTCGATACAAGTCTGAACCTTGAGTGATATGAATAATTTAAGTTCCTTGAGCTGCTGAACAATGAAAAAATCATATATTTGACTACACTACATCCAAAAAATATAGTTAGTTCAATCGAGCCTAGACGTTTTAGTTTTTATTATTGAAAATCATACAGTACACCGTTGGAATTTCGAAGAGTTACGCTACCAGAGCAGTGGTTTCGTTTAGCATTACAAGCACTCAAATGACACAAATTTCACATGGGAATGATGCTATTTTTAAAGACCTTATTCCTTTTCCTCCTTCTGCTGCTGACGGCTCCAGAGAAAGTCACTTCTTTAAACTTATCAAAATGACCTCTCAGTTGTCACTCATGAATTCAAAGTCACTTTTAATTATTATGAATAAATGAATTAATGTTCCCCGACCCAATAAAAAATGAAGTAATTTCAGTATGTGGACTGTAACTAAGGCGAATGTCCACAGGGTCAATTATTCATATAATTAAATATATTTATTTACCACGTCGTCTGATGGTGTATGTTATACCTGCACCTCTAAAAAATAAATTAAGGCCGTTAGTGTCCCCTGAAAGTATAGGTATACACTAAATTTCAATTAAAGTTTTCTTTTTATGGACCGTGGAAATATATTGTTGGTAATGTAAAAATATTTTGTATAGTAAAACGTACTTCCGTTATATTATGTACGTCATTTTTACTAATTCATAATCCACTTGCTGTAAAAGTCTCACCAAGAAATTAGTGTGTGAACATACACCAATCTGAACAACAAATGGAAAGAAAATGTAGTGAAAGCAATGAAGGCCGTCGCAAAACAAAACAAACGTGTGAACGATATTATACCAATACAAGGCATAGATACATAAATTATTTCTTTAACAATTTCACTCGAAGAATTTAAAACAATAACGTCTCTATTTCATACATATATTTATCTTTCACGTGAAATTGGATTTCATTATACAACATCAAACATGAAGACGACTTTGAAGAACGCAGAAACAGTCTCAAAGGAATAACCCTTTTTATTCCCTCAAAGAAATTTGAAGGTACTCATTAATTAAGAAAACAAACATGTTTTATAACATTTTGCATAAAAAAGTCAGTGGTGAAAGAGGTATTTTAGTAACGATGCTATAAGCTGGGGTTAAAGTGCTCTTGAGTTTATATCACGGAATATCAAACCAAAAACGATTATTTGTACTATCCTGAAACGAGTTTCTGGAGACGCAACAACTTCGTATGTATATGTTGTTCACGTGCCGTTGGTAAACTGAAAGATTTTGAAGTTACTCACCCATATCTCCCTCAAGCCAAATAATGATCAAGTGCGGAGCTGAAACTGGATTTGAAAAACGTTTGACGGCATGCATGAACTACTTTTTTAACCTCTTTTTGAACGGCTTTAATTTCTAAAAAGGTTGGTTACCGCTAAGGACCAGTAAGTGCTTGACATTTTACAATAAATAAACTATATTTTTTGTATAAAACCATTTGGAAGCCTCTTTACTAAACCATTGCGTTATCATCAACTGCGTTGTAGTATTAATCAAACTGTTTTATAGATATTTTCTTTCGTCGAATTTATTATTTGTATTAACGTAAACCCGCTGAGCAAAACTGGAATAACGGTATATTACTTACTTAAGCAACTTACTTCTGAAAGAAATTGACAAAACATTTCATTGTATTGTTACCGCAAAAAAGTCAAGGTAAATTACATTCTGACGTCACAAAAGTATGAAATTACAGGGCAGGATACTTTTAGCTACTTGTATGTGTATGAAACATTTACTTGGGTGCTTTCACTGCCTACATTGCTTTTTTCCAAAGTAAAAATTCCCCTGCTTTGATGTAAATTGCAAGGATGGGCAAAATAAAAGTATTTTAAATACATTTATTTAAAATAAGTATTTAAAATACTTTTATTTATTTAGTATTTCATTTTTATTTGAGCAGGTAATTTTATTTAAAATACTATTTTGTATTTAAAATAGAAAATACATTTTTTCAGAATTTTAAAAAATAGTTATACTTTACACGATTTTCTGCCAGTTTTTTTCCAAAATGCAGTAGAATAGGTATAATACATATATTGTATGCATTTTCTGAGGAAAATACTATTGGAATTCATTAGGCCCTCAAAGTCCTTTTAGTTACACTTTGCATTAGGACGGGACCCCCAAAACGGAACTGCACTTGCTGTTAAACTGAAGGAATTTCCTTTTAATTTTTAAACTTTGGGGAACAGGTACTTTCAGATAAATGAATAATTTTCATCCCCTTTTTCTGGACTTGATTCCACTCAAAAATTGAATTATGACATGCAATGGATTTTGATATTACCAGCATCCAACTCCGTTCTGTTATTGGTTAGTTTTCGATTTTTAGTGTCGTATTTTGAACCTCGTTTTAATGCCTAATTGCACAGTTTTTAATCTGGCTATTAAATACGACCAATTAATATTTAAAATAGCACTATACATGAACATGAAATATATTTTTCGTTTCAAGTATTTTGTATTTTGAGGTTTATTTAAAATAAAGTATTTTTATTTGTTATTTTGAGGCGTCTCAGGGAAAAGTATTTTAAGATAAATATTTATTTGCGAGGTATTGGACTATTTTGTATTTTTATTTTGTTATTTTGACGTTGAGTTATTTTTGCCCATCCTGGTAAATTTGTAATAGAATAGTTTTTAGCAATTTTTTGCTGGTGAAAAATAAGTGTTTTATATTGGATATTTGCAATATCAGGGACATTTTAGAGTTTGTTTGTAATGTGTTTTAAGTCCTACCTCACGGGTCTAGGGTACTTGCGTCACAAGTATTTGCCACACAGGGTCAATTTGCGTCCCATGCATAGCTTGCGGTCATGTGTCATTTGCGTGCCGCGCGCACTATATGCGTTTTCTAATGGAGATTTGGCGTCCCAATACTATTTGCGTTCTAGGTAATTCGCGGTCCGTGCTATATGGCGTCCCGGGTAACTTTGCGTCTTTTGCATGATGCGTACTAGGGTTAGAAGAGGGTTAGAAGAAGATAAAGAAACTCTTGAATGTACATAAAGAAGTAGGCGAATCAGAAAAATATGTGCTGATACGATGTTGCGCTAACACACCTTACAATTTTTAAGATGTTCTTTGTTAGCAAGTGTATCAATTGTATGTGACGCAAATTATACGGGACGCATAATGTAAAGACGCAAAGTTAGCATGGACGCGATATAGTAGCGGGACGCAAGATTTCTAGAACGCAAATATAGTTTTGGGACGCAAGTCTCCTAGAACGCAAAATAGTGCGGGACGGCAAATGAACATGACGCAGTATGATGGGACGCAAACTGACCCCGTGTGGCAAGTACGATGGGACGCAAGTACCCGGTTACCTACCTCACCAGTAAATGCATTGATTGAAATTAAATACAAACAACAACTTTAGAGGCGGGTAGATGATGAGGCAGACCTGAAAAATATTTTCTTCGTGAAATATTTTGATGTACGATACTTCAACTTTTCAGTAAAGTAAAAGTTGGGCTTGCTCTCACGTTTCCTCAAATAAACTGTTTCAATTGCGATCAATCAAGTTTCTACCGTGTATACGAATACAAACAGAAGGAATAAAACACTATAGAAAGCTACACAATACATGCATACTAACGAATTTTACCAAGTGTCCATTAAAAGAGACAAATAAGATTTTCTCAAGGTTCCTTGAATTCAACACTTAAGTAGTTATTTTAGTACCAATTGCTTGACAGAGACATTTAATTAACCATTAAATGTTTCCGTCAAGCAATTGGTCGGAATTTTAGCCAGGGACTGGTCTTGTTAGTGGTAAAAAAGTACGTCCAAAATACCTATCGTTTCATGTTTAAAAAGGGTTTTAAACCTATCCGTTTTGTTAAATAGCGAAAACAACTAGAGTATACATTTGCATGCCTCAAAGATTTTCCGTATGCATTTCATAAAAGCACAACAAACCCATGATTGCTTATGGGTATCACAGTCAACCTGGCTCGCAGTCGACCATCCAAACTTAATTTGATCGTAATCAATAGGAGGCCGTCTTAGTCTCCATCTATCTACATGTCCGTGCTCTGAAAGCTTTTGTAGACAATCAAATTAAAGCATTTCTAGGAAGCTCTCTCTCTCTCTCTCTCTTTTGTTCCGATGGGTTTATTAGCATTTATGCAATATCACATTTATATCACTAATTTGCACTAACTTTAGTCATCCAGATCCAGAGAGAAAGCATCCTGCATAACCTTGAATTTAATTGAATCGTTGTGCTTGCTATGTAATCAGCTTATATGAAATTTCCCATCCATCCCTTTAGTTACAAATAAGAGCAGTATTAATGCTATCGTCTTTTGTAACAAGACATCACCCTGTTAATTATGTTACAAATGATTCAATTCTGTGGAGCTTCTATTTCTTCATGAATTCGATGTATAATTACATGTGTTTCAGAGTACTTGAGCATCTAATAAAATCAAAGAATAAGCGAATTGATATTTCCACAACAGCCCCAAAAATTAAGCAACGGTTCTTGAGAAAACAATTAAACTTTGCCACGGGTTCCGGTTGAGCAAGACACTTAATGTAAATTCTGTTTTCACACTCTTGAAATGATTGCCCAGTATTTTCCAAGAAATACGTATTACTACAATTCAACACTTAATTCCCTCCAGCACTTCTGCCCTTTCAATTAATTAAGTGGTTTAACAAGCTTGTAGTTTCCTTATATTAAGACGATTTCATTATTTTCATGAGAAGTCTACCTAACGTTAAGCGAGACGAGTTCATTGTTCTGAAAAATGTTTAAGCTGTCTTGAAATTATTATTCACTTTGAAATTAAAACGTGCAAACTCTTAATTTTAATTATGCGTTCACCATTGTTATGTTTGATTATGTATTTATTGGATTTCAGTGATATGAAAATAAAAAATATCTATAAAGACGACTAACGTCACAGGCGACTAAGTTTTGTTACCGTCGGATGATCTGTTTGAAAAGCGATGACTCAAGATCATTAAACAACCATTATCTTCTATTTTTGTTTACGAAATGCAAAGTCTTGGATTACATGGATAATTTATTTTTGGCCGTTTGGCCTTCAGAGTTTTGAGCTACAGATTTGACAGCCATTCGATCATTAAAAGATTATTTATAAAGAAAAATTTGAGATAACGTCAGCAATTTTTGCCAAGCGCTCACATACTCAGGTATAATTTGTGACGTAGTTCGCTCAGGCAGGCAGTGTCTTAAAATCATTATAACGCTTTCTCCAAACAGAGCAGAAAATCTGATCACTTTGTTTTCCATTACACTTCCACATATAATATTTTAGCGACTTCCGCAATCATTCCTATTATCTTAACAGTAGATCCGGGCAAAGCAAACCTAGAAGCTGGAATCCAAAATTAACCAGTTATTTCTGTATCAACGTACAAAGCGTTTTAAATCCATTTATTTCTTTGCTTCAACCATTTGAAGGGCTCGTCAATAAGCACAGTACCATCCGTTAGACAATAACACGCTAACAATTTTACACTTCAAATTAATTTAAAAGTTTCTGTCTCGCAAAGCAAACCCTATCCATGGACTGGGAGCATCCTTTGCAACTTTTCCTCCAAGTTTTAACGTTTTCCATTGAAGTTAATTTTGCTGGTACCACCAACGCATCGCTCTCAATTAATTTCCAACTTAGAATGCCGAGCTGTAATTTAGCTTCATCAGCTCTTTTACGAAGTTGTCTCGTTCTTATCTCAGATCACATGTCTTGGTATACATAAAATTTCTCCACACAGCATCAAACATTATGAAACATACCTCGGAAAAGAAAGCTGTAACTCTCAAAGGAATATTCAAATGTTATGCAAGTGAGAGATTGCTAGATTCTATTTAACGTTTCACGAAACGTACTCTACAAATGTATCAGCTACAACTTTTACACGTTACACGAAATCGGTGTGGTAAAGGCAATGTATTACGCAAACGGGACACAAGGACGAGTTTTGGTACAACATGCAACATGTCACAATTAACGGAAATATAAAATTTTTCTCGGTAAATTCTAATAAACTTTGGGATACGAAACATGCCCCGTTTCCGGAATTTGTTTTCCTAGTTGCTCTGCTACAGGAAATAGGTTTAAGTTGCTTAATCAGTATACATCATATAACTGATTGGATAATTTCCAACTATAAGGAAATTCCACATCTTTTGTAGCCCTGAAAATTGCTTAGAGTAAGAGTAAGGTCTGCTAGTTTCCATTGCCTATTTCATCTCCTTCTAGATAACTATTTTCTAGTATCCGTTCCAATAACGATTCGTATGCCGTGTAAAGTTTTTGAGCAGATTTAGCTTTGTTACAAAGCTATACCTAAACCATGATTTTGGATTTAGTAAGAATCTCACAAAGTCAGCTGCATTTTATATTCTAGTTTATTGACTAAGCTATTGGTTGTGACACCAGAATATCCACTAGCTCTTTACAAAATTCACACATAAAAACAAACGGCGCAATTTGAAAACATTTAATAGAAATACACCTAAAAAGCATTCCTTTAAAAAGTAGTAAATGATACACAAGTAGGAATATTAGTTGTTTTCCTTTTGTTTACAAAGCCATTAAGATAAAATGGAAGAATGTATCTTATTACGTGTTTTCACGGAACGGTAGCATACAAACAACTTAAAAAATACGATGACGTTCAATTATGAAAGAAATTGGATTGAACTAGCTGCTGCAGTTATGCATGAAAATGAAAAGTAATGAGAAAGTATGGTTTTCCCATCGGGCTGCTCGGGCTGCCTGTCATGTGTCGGGCTTCGAATCCCCTGGGTCGTTTGCAAAACCTCCCAGCTCGCCCTGCTAATCGTCCTTGGGCTCTGTGTTAGTACGGGGACGTAATACTGTAGTCGTTGTACACGAGGGAGGTGGCTATAACACTGCAGTATTCCCTGTAGTGTTTCCCTTCACTATAGGAAGATGAAATGGGTCAGATCGCAAAAATCCTAATAATAATAGATTAAGTCGATCTCACAGTGTAAGCAAACTCCTATAATCAGTGTTAAGCAAACTCCTATAATCAGTGTTAAGCAAACTCCTATAATCAGTGTTAAGCAGGCCTTCCTATTGATCGGTGTGAGTCGTTCACCTCATATGATCGGTGTGAGCAGGCACATATGATTGGTGTGAGTAGGCACATATGATCACGGGGACCCGTTAAATACATACATACATACATACATGGTTTTCCCAGGTCCTATGTAACTCCGCAGAAAAAGCAAGCCATCTAGTCGATTTATTAAGCCGAAATTCTAATCCAATTTGGTAAACATTGGTGACCAGAAACTGTTTGGGGAACAGTTTCTTGTTTGGCAAAAATTATTGGTAACTGTAGTATGAGTTCGTTGAAGGCCATATGGTAATTGAAAAGGAAAATTTTATGAAAGTGATGTGCTCAACTCACATATTGAGCTTACCCGTCATATAGCTTGCTTGCATCCGCAAGATGTAATATAAGTGTATTATAGTTAGGCTTTTAAAAAATGTACATACATAACTTAGCTCGTAGAATACCATTGCAGTAGGTACACTGCATCTCAAACTTCTCTGTGCATCATGATCATGATGATGTGCAATAATATTATGCGTGAATGAAATGATATTATATAAATGATAATGATATATTATAAATGACTCTTGATGACAGCTCGCCAGTGGCGATCTTAATTAATTAAACGGAACACTTGCCCTTTCTACTTCCGATCAGTAATCATCTCTCTAAATTACTCTTGCATCTTACTTATATTACACTACAATACTTCCATAATACTTAACGAAGCCCGACTTAAGAGGCCTTACAAGTGCCGGAAGTGCGACTGTAATTAAGTGTGTAATGTTTAAGGTAACGGCGCAGTTTTTCAAGGAAAGCATACAATTTCAAATTAACGCCCACAGTATTTACTTTCATCTCGTTGATATCAACCAAACGTACGCATGTTATTCTTACCTTGTACAATCCCGAATAATAACACTGTTTGCATAAGGCTCACCCTAACCTGATAATAATTCAACGTAACTTGAAACAATGACGATAAAAAGATTACTGAACAGTGACTATTGTATTTTAGTGCCAACTTAGTTTGCGATTGAGTAGTCAGATTTTTAGTATATAGTGCGTGTGTGCTATAAGCAATTTCTAGCAAGGTTCTTGCAATACCTTAGTAAAGATCGAGAAATTGATTTCAAGTCAGAGCAACCCTCTTTAATATAAACAGTGCCGTGCAACGAAGCCACAATTTCATTTGTCGTTGCTACTCATCGCGAATGAATGCATACATACACAATCTTCCTTGAAGCAAGTATACCCTACGCGCTCGTTGGTGTTCAACATTTTAAATCAAATTAAGATTCAGTTTCAATGAGATGTCAACTTAACTTATAAGCTGGCGAAGAGTTACAAAACTAGGAACACTTACACACACATAAAGGAGTAACAGTAGTTTAACGAAACGTACTCTCTGTTTGCTTCAAATAATCAAATTAGTGTTACAGGTTTCTCTGGCCAATTTATTGAAAGACAATTGATGAAGAATTCCTGGAAAAGAGCATATTGAAACGTTTTATTGCTTGGATACTAGTGTTGAAGGGCCCAAAAGTAATAGAAAATGACAAGCAGCACTAAGAAATCAGCACAAGTTGAGAATAAATAATCTTCTCACAGCATTACGGAAAGGAAAGCAGCCGTACAGCAAACTAGTCCGGAAACCTTTCAGAAACTCTTGTCAACTAGAATTGGTGTGGAGAAGGAAAAAACAAACAGGCATTTGATGCGGAAGTCTAGTACTTAATTGTCTGTTCCAATTTTAAGTGTTCCCTCATTGCTGTAACGTATTAAAAATATGAAAGAGAGAAAGCTAATTTTTACAAAAGAATTGAATTTAGATAATAAGATCAACCAACGCCAATTATACAAATGTATCGACAAAACAAATGAAACAACGCCTTTACTTGCTGTGTCAATGCCAATTTTTAAATTTTTACTAAATTGTAATTCTGCGTCTAAATTTTGCACGAGTCAATTTGTCTAGTTAATATGGTTTTATTGAAGGCTTTATTTTGGTGGTATATTGCTTTTCTAATACGGAGCAGTGTAATATAAACTCATCAAAGTATTCCAGCGTGTGAATAAAAAGTAAGAAAATTTAGGATGGAAAGGTGTTCCGAAATGCTTTTTCAGCTCAGTTGACATCTGCCATGATGCTTTTGGCGTCTGATTTCTATATAAAATAGCGAATATAGCGAATTCATATTCTGGCGTTTACGTTTTGACATTTCCATCTGACTGCTTTTGCATGATTTAGCAACATTATATTGGCTAATTACTCCATCCGCTCAACATGTCAGGTGCAGAAATTTCATTATGGTGGAGTGTCTGCCCTTTCAAACTAGTTTGGTTTGATACTTCTCGATTCCGCGGTACTGTGTAGTTTACCAGTGTGTCACTCAACTCAAATCAAATATTTGCTCTGTCAGGATAGGCAAATTTTTAGAGTAAATATAAAGGTTAGCAACATTTTTCCACTATTTTTAATTTTTTTATTATTAAAGACAACCCAGCCTTTGTACAGGGCATATTTATGCAACGCATGCGTGACATGTGTATTTTGTTTCAAGCCTAATGTAGAAAGTAGGAGCCGTCCACATTTCCGGAAACAGGCAATAACCACTGTATTCATGATAGTGATGTGGCTTCAGCCAGTCCAAGCCGCAAAAATCCGAATCCCTTAATATTAAATGGAAAGCCTTTTGTACACAATTGCAACGACACTGATGACAACACGTAACTACTCCTATTTAAATCAAAGTCAGAATGTTGCTAAGTTCTTTAACTGAATGATGTATTATGAGAAAGATCGCACTCCAGAACAAAGCCGGCGGAAGCTCTCCAAGATTGAGTAATGGTTCATTGGAACGTACCAAATTTGTGGTTTTACTACCGCGCCGAATGTAGTGTTGGCGTATGCATCACCTCGTTGGGTGAGACCCTGCACATCTACTGTGCTTGAATTCTTATTTCCAGAATGTTTATATAACTTTGTTTCATTTAACATAGTTGGAAGCTGACACGGCATTGCTTCCTTTTTAGAGTAGAGTAGTTGAAAATGTTTCCGTGATGCACGTCAAGGAGAGGAAAGCTCATCAAAACGAGTAAATTTCTACACTGTTAGTGTAGTACACATTGTGCTCCTCCTGACTACAACTCTGCTTAAGTCTTAAGAAGAGAACTTTCTCAAACTAATTGGCTAAAAGCCTAATCCCACCTTAAGAACACAAACAGGTGGTGTATATTGTGTGCGTGAAATGAGACGCAGTACCTGATTAAGTATAAAAATTGGTTTAGATCAGTACATAGTGGGATGCCATTTACCCTTTTGTGAGACTGGAAATCGAAAGGGGACTATAATAATGAGACAACGTATGTACGAAAAATTAAAGCGCAATACTGTCAGTCTTGCAGCACGCAAGACAGTTTGAGAAAACCGTTGTAAAATGTTAGCTCACTAAAAATCAAGCAAAGAGGAGCTGGTTATCGTAGATGCTTTGTCCTATTTCCAATTAAATACAAATCGCAGGGAAAAGAAAGAAAGTATCAAATAGCTTATTTTTACTGAAAGCTGCGTGTTGGATACAACAAAGGAACCAAAGATTGTCATTCAACTGCGAAAGAAACTAGTTTGAACTAGCTCCTGTGATGAGATTGATGATGTGAAAACATAAACTTGGTTTTTCTAATCCCATTGTTCATCTTGAAAGAAAAAAGCCACCGTGTCAATTTAAAAGTCCTGTAACCGGCTGTTTTCCCCCGAGCCACTTTTCTCCTATATATTTGTTTGTAAGGCAACCAAATCAAAATTATTAATTTCAAAAACGGTTTTTATGGTATTCTTGAAATTTAATTAGTGCTACTACATCATCATCTTTATGCTACACCATCACATTTAGATTTGCTTTGGTTTACAAAAAGCAGTGATACACTGATGGACAAAATTGAATGAACTTTTGACTGCGTCATGTTTGACTGTCTCTGAGACTTCGATGCATGAATTTAATTTTACCAAACCAAGTTTACTTAGTAGAGAAACGTCTGGAGCATCTGCTCCAGCAAAAAGAACTATGATTTTTATTGTCGTTTGGAGGGGAGGATACCGTTTTTGAAAAATCGACGAAACAAGCTGGACAAAAATGAATGAACTTTCAACAAAATTGTTATTATAATAGCTAAAACATTATGGTTTGTATTATTTTGGGTGTGGAATTTGATTAATAGGAGTCTACTTACGTTTCGCTTCCTGTATTGCCAGCCATAGAAGTGGTTTGAAGGTCCTGGAGCAAATTACAGCGTTGAAGCCACGTCCCTATTTCGGTTGGAGATTTGGTCGTTTCTACATGGGAAAAAATGAAAGTGAGCCGTTGACCTTCGAAAAACTGGGTTAGAATTTCAAAATTAATAGTACCACTGCATATCCAATGTATGTATGAATGTCTTATCTGTTCATAGTACATGATTGTAGTACACAGATAGTTTGTTAGTAGATTTTAAACAGAGTTGTTTCGTGTCATGTGGCTAACTTTTGAAACGAGTGGTTTCTCCTTTTCCATTCCTGCATGAAACCCATCTCTAATTCGAATAATTGGATAGGTTTTTTACCAAACTTTTTTCTGAAGTCCTCCTTGACCTTTTCTTAGTGTTTTGTGGAGGAAACAAAAGTAGTAAGCTTATCCTCTCGAAATATCTCCCGCATTTCTCGAGCCGTGAAATCAAACTTTCTCCTTGTTTCGGGCTTTTTGGTGATATTTCCGGCCTTTTCAGGCCATTTCCGAATTGCTGGAGCAGATGCTCCAGACGTTTCTCTACTAAGTAAACTTGGTTTGGTAAAACTAAATTCATGCATCGAAGTCTCAGAGACAGTCAAACATGACGCAGTCAAAAGTTCATTCAATTTTGTCCATCAGTGTATTAATTAAATTAGGAATTGTTTTCATCCAAAGCTATATGAGCTTGACTTTTAAATTAGATAGTTCATTATTGTAATTTCTTAAACACTATTGTAGAAATTTCCAAGACACAAACTGTATTTTATGCTTGGCGCAAGCATATAGTAAAATCCAGTTAATCCGCCATCGCTTGCGGAAATTTGGAAAAATAAAAAAATAAGGAAGGCTGAAAAATAAGAAGGCTGAAAAATAAGAAGGCTGTAAGGAATTACTTGGTGTCTGCAACTTTCCCGTGCTTACCATCAAAAAAGTAATACAAGTTTTTCATTTTATTTCTCTTTTATTGCAGATACTACTTTGATTCCAATATCTTACCAGTTGGGGTTTATCTTGCTGAGTTTGGGTTCCAGTGGCGAAAGCAATATTTCAAGGGATTTATTTTCTACATGATCGTCAAATGAAGGACAGAGAGGAACTGACGTGCACTTTGAATGAGAAAACCAATGTGCAGTATAAAGCTTACCCCACCTGCAAAATGCTGAAGTAACAATCTAGAGCATGAGTTTTCTCGAATGTCAGACAAACCGTGAAGCAAATTGGGCCAGCCAACTCCAGTTTACAATTATGTGATCACATAATAGAAGGAATGAGCTAAGATCCTGGAAATTAAAATTCCCAGAAGAGAGCACTAGGAAAATATAGTAGTAGTAGTGTTTCAAGAGGAAATGCTATACGACAGGCCTTAAAATTGTAAAGGAAATTAAGAGTACCTATCTTATAAAGCTTTACTAGAGCCAATTCAGAAATTGCGCAAACTACAGTGAAAGCAAAGAGCCTGCTTCCGAAAAACAATAATACTTAATTTTCTGCTTGACTGTTTTTAAGTGCTTTTCGTAAATAATACATTTTTAATGAAGACGCTTCAAGAGTTAGCATCTTTAGATATATGTTTGGTAAATAGGGAGCCAGCTTTAAATTTCCGTTCCTCTTTTCATTTTTGGGGTGTTTTTCCTTCACTAAATAGACTTCTACATAAAACAAAACTATGTAGATACTATATAGTAGCATGAATAACATTGCTGTATTTTTGTTTTATAACTTTTAAATTCAATGATTGCAGCAATATGTAATTACACAATTATTAGCTCGCCACTTTGATCCTGTGTACTGAATTGGATTTGGATTCCCTAGCTTTTGAAGTCAATGGGATGTAAATATCAGGAAGTGATTTTATATCACTCGTACTCACTCACGTCTTTTTGTGTTCGAATTCAATGTGTCCAACAAAGCGAGGACGTTTTCTACTTGTTAAAAACGCTGTAGAACAATACCAATTCTGTAGAAAGTTACTTCCGTCGTGAGTAGTCTGTCTGAGGTATTGGTCTCAAGCAGCATTGCACTAGTAAACTTATACTGAAAAGCATAATACGAAAGCGTTCATTTGATATAAGCTGTAATGGTCGAGTTGACGTCGGCTCATTTTCGTATGCTTTGCAGAAAGATTGCAGCTTAAAATCCAGTGGAGAAAGCGAAACCTTCCCCAGTTCTACTACAGCTTCTCAGTGGAAAGGTTCTGCAAAGTACACCAATTTTTACCAGAGCAGCTTGCCGTAACGTTTAAGTTTGTAGAAATTGTAAAGTGATAGTTGATTGTTGGTCTTTTACTTAGTAACTCATCTGTAATTTATAATTTTTAACAGCATTATTGATAGTTTTGGACATAACGAGTGATGCACTATTAAATTGTGGCTGTCTCACTTCGCCCCATAAAACTAACATTAGTTTCTCTCAGTATATTGAGATATTGCAATACTTAAAAATTGATTAAGTGAGTGAATGAGTTTTTTATTACCTTAAAATAAAACAATCAGTACGGTTAAAAATCAGTTAAAAGTTCCCCTCACGTTTGTCCAATTCCAACAATGACTTCACAACAATCTATATTCCTTGAAATAAGCTCCGATCCAGAAATAATTGATTCACAACCAATCATAATGTACTACAACCCCGAAATGACAATATCTCCAATTTATGATCCAGAAAATTTTTCACTAGTGGAAAACTCCACTACTAATAAAACATTGCCAATTGACATGAGATTCAATAGTGGCCACCTACTCGCCCTCATTCTCTATCCATTGCTGATGATCCTTTCAGCTATCGGAAATATTGCAGTTTTTACAGTGATCGTACGGTGAGTTAGCATTTACTTTGTGGTATTAATTTTCTGTAAGTTTTTTTTTATCAAAAGTTTATTTTCTACAGGCTTCGTCTCAAAGGAAAGCTGAGCAGGATTCATTTGCTGGTGCTGCACTTGACAATTGCAGATTTGATCGTGACATTTGTCATGATGCCGTTGGAGGTAAGTGTTCAATATAAACCAGACCATTTTTGTTTGCTAACGTAGGACAAGGCAGTTAACTAAGTGTTACATAACACTATTGACTTTGTAGCTATTTTCAAGTTGATGAGTTTTGCCAGGATTGCTCATCGTTTTGTAACATACAGAATTAGAGTGGAAATGGGGAGAAATTACAGAAGTAGGCAAGCTTGCAAATAACAAAAAGCTTATTTGATTGTAGCAATAAACATTTACAATAGGATAAAAGGGGAATCGGGGAAAGTACATTCGACTAATGGTAATTTAATTAGGCATACATATAGCTTTGCAAAACCTGTAATAATGATGTAAGTCAACAGAATCAGAAACAAAGCTGAAGTACTTAATTTAGCTGAGTTAAAAACTATGACTAATTGGCATTACGTGGCAAGTTATTAGAAGACTTTTAGTATGAGGTATTAGGAGCTAAGTTTCACTTGAAATTGGGATAAAAAAGCAAATCCAACAATTCTGGTAGGACCTGTTTGAAGGATTATATGGTTTCAATGAACAAAATAAACAACGTTGTTGGTGTAATACTTTTCATCGAAAATTTTCAGTAAAACCACTGATTTTGATTTTCAGATTGGGTGGAACTACACGGTTTCATGGGATGCTGGTGATGGACTTTGTAGGATTATGTCGTTTTTCAGAATTTTCGGATTATATCTATCCAGCTTTCTCCTCATGTGCATCAGCATTGATCGCTATTATGCGGTGATAAAACCACTTGCAATCTACGAAGCAAATCGGAGAGCAAAGTGGATGCTGGCTTCTGCATGGATTGGAAGCATCATTTTCAGTTTGCCCCAAGCCCTCATTTTCCATGTTGAAGTTCATCCGAGTTTCGCTGGTATCAGCAATGCATCACTTTCAACTCTTTCCCATCTCAGAATGCAGAGCTAGCGTATAACCTCATCAGCTTCTTTTTTCTCTACGTTCTTCCCATGCTGACTATTTATATTGCTATGCCACATTAATGGCTGAGATGTATCGGTCAACTCACAAAAGCAGAGTGGTAAGTGGCAAGAATTTTAGTGAAAGTGTCACTTCTCTTCAAAGCTAAATTCCTTCATATTTTCTTCAGATGATATGCTTCGGCGGTCAAACCTTGGTGTACTGGGTCGGGCAAAGATCCGCATGCTGAAGATGACAGTAATAATCGTAGCAACTTTTTTCTTCTGTTGGACGCCGTATAACGTCATGTCACTTTGGTAAGTGAGTCAAACAGGAAATTTGTATTTGAAGTTTGCACACTTCTGTATTACTTTCTTGTTTGCAGGTATTGGTTTGACAGAAAATCTGCACAGGAGGTCGATCAAGTTATCCAAAAAGGACTTTCATTTTTGCTTGTACCAACTCATGTGTCAATCCTCTCGTCTATGGTCTCTTTCATTTCCGACCAGGACAAAAGACCAACAACATGTCTCGCTCATGTTAGACAAGTTATGTACCTGTTTGAAGATTTTAAATAAATTAATAAATGTTTAAATAAAGGTGATTAGAATGACTTGCTGTTTATAACGGGAAAGGTTTAATTAAAATTGACGTAAGAAGTAATGCTCGTGGCTTGCATTTTACTTCTTCATTTTTTCATATAACGGACCAACAATCATTATTGCATGTCTCACATGGAAAGATCCGTGATGCATATTTTTTGTTTGAAAACGATTGTTGAGCGATTTCCCCTAAGCTCTGCAAGTATTAATGATTTGAAACACCTTCAGCAAATAAAGAACTGTTCACTCTTTGCTTCAAGCCGGTGTAATAACATGCATAATTCTATTCAAAATATTTTTATTTTGTTTAGGAGTTATCATGCTTGTGACATACATAATATCCTTTACTACCCTTTCCTAAATTCTAAACCTATCGCATCTAACACGCATCATCAGCATGGTTTTTTAATTCAACGTTTTGACTTCGGGGAACACGTTGTCACTCATGATGCCATTCCACCTTCGACGCCAGGTCATTCAAACTACCGTGGACTAGTTTGGAAAATAATATTAACAAATTTCTGTAGGAGTAGACAACCGCATGCGTGTTTTGGTGTATACCCAAGCTTACTTTCGACTGTGGTCGTAGGCGTTACAGTTATCACGCTTGAACATGAGAGCAAATAAAAAATCCAATACAAAACACCTTCCCCTTCGAATCAAACACAGAAAACTGGAGAATACGATGCAAATTTTTCAGGAACCGCAACTCTCATTTTTCGAAACGTTTTTATTGTCTCACGGCAGCACTATGTAAAATTTTCATGTATTAAAACGGAAACTCGTTTAAAACAATCGCCTTGTCTTAATTTTACTACAATATACCAACCCAAAATAAAAATTAATGGAATTTTCTCTCTCCGAAACTGTTTATTTTTCTTTCAATGAAAATCCAATTTGAATCACTGTATGTCTGCTCTTTGAAGCGATGCTATGGTCAACCATTCTTGAACTTTTATTGCTTGCTATTCTCAGTATCTCTTCCAGTTCATGAATTTTGGATGAAAACCTACAAAAGACGTGACTGTATATAAAATAAGGACTAAAAATTTAACTGTTTACTGTCTTCTAAAAGTAAATACAATAACTTTTTTATGTTTATTTGGTAGCTTCTTGTGAAATTGAGAATTTGTTTGCTTTTCAAGGGTTTTTAAAGAGTTTAAATGGACTTTGGAATTGCTTTCCTCTTCTGAGAAACCTGTCCCTTGTTTATTGTTCAACATTTGGTTGTGGATTGCCTTTGTCAACAAGGGTTGTATTATTTAGAGAATGCAATATAAGCGTTTTATTGTAATTTTTATTGATACAAAAGATTGCAATTGAGCCAGTTACCTTTCCTTAGTAATTTCTAGCTCAATGCTGATTCAACCTTGAAGCGTCTTTGCGAGTCAGTTTCTTTCAAGAGCAAGTACTATATTCATTCTGCCACTTCAGATTTGAAACTCCTGAAACTGTGAACTGCTTGTTCTTGTTTATTTAATAAATAATAGCTTGAAAGCTTTGTCAGCTAACTTAGCTATTGGTATATGGAAAATACTTCTCCAGTATATTTTTTATGGCCTGCGTATGCTTTAAATTTAATAAAAAGTCGAATATCTGATTAATGAGTCTAGAATCAATGCAATCAATACTGCTGGTATAGAGAAACCATTTGTATATCGCTTGCCTTTATTAATAATCATAACTAGGCTCAAAAAACGAAATACCTTTTAATGATCCAGAACATGTTGGGATGCACAAGTCTAGCATATTTCTTTGCCAGCAGCTGTGCATTTCTTCATACTTCTGAATTACATTTGTGTAGCTGGATCAGTCATCAGAAAATCCAACGAATGTAACATTTACTTGCTATCAATTAATGATGGGAGCAGCAAAACTGCTGCCACTGCAAATTCCGAATTGGTGGTGTTCATTCTGCTGAAATATCCATTCAAAAGCAATTAAATACATACAATTAAATGTATGAGACGCACAGGAGAGAAACGATAATGCTGGCTTTTGCGTCGATATCATTTCTCCGTCGACGTTCATCCAGACGTTTCAGCAATGCATCTTTTCCCCATTTAAAGAATAAAGAATTTACATATAACCTCATCAGCTACTTTTTCTGTACGTCTTTTTGATGCTAACCATAAGTTTTGCAAACAACTTAAGTTTTACTTCTACCAACCCAATTAAGAATCTTCTTGTTTATGGTTTCTTAATTTCCGAACAAGACAGTAAAGCATTTCAGGTTCGTGTTAATCAAGTAATGTTGCTATTTAGAATTTTGAAAATAAATAACTATTCATCTAAAATTAGAAACGTTTAATAAGGTTGTAAACAGGTGTGTTTTTTAATTCTTGAGTGAAATGCAAAACAAAGTACATAAAATTGGCGTAGATTAACATTGTATAAACTCGTTCACTCTCCTTTGTTATTGCCGATAAGAGCAGTAGTATGTGATTTTGTGAGCACTGTGTATAATTTAATGAATTTAAAACCACATGCAAAGAAATTCAAGCGCAATTTTCCCCATGCTCCTCAATTTAAACACTTGTAATAACAACATGTTTATCAAATGGTGGCTGTAAACAAACATAAATATCATTGTTGACCAAACCTTCTTAATTCAAAGATAAACACGTTTTACTTGCATTATTCTGTTGTAATACAAGGTTTTATCTGTTTGAGGAAACTTTTTGTCACGTATGTGATATTGGTATTTTGCAAGAGATCATTAAGAACAATCTTAATTTGGTTTTGGACAAAACTGGCTGACAATCTTTCGAAAAAACAGCACATTAATTCTTCAGCCTTTTCTAGCCTGACAGTTCAGCAATTGGTTTTGTGCATTGCGATAAGCGGAATGTAGTAAAACAGGAGAAAATACATGAGTTTTTCAAGTAATTCTGACAATATTGGATAATGTTGTTGTGTACTTGAAAGCTCATTGAACTGGTTTGATTTCCAAGACTTCGTAAATGGTTAGATATTTGAAATAGTTCCTTGTTCTGAGAAACGTATCTCCAACTTTTTGGTTGCAGATTGCTTTTGGAAATATCGGTTTATTACTTAGAGAAGGCAATTAAGGCATGTCAGCCTGAAATTGTATCAAAACGATGGCAGTGAGACAGTATTTTTCCTGGTAAATTCTAGCTCAATGTCCATCAAACCTCGAAGCGAATTTTGCGAGCCATTTTCAGTCAAGAGAACGTCCTGTGTTCGTTGGTTCATTAGCTATCAAGCTCTTAAATAGAAACTCAGATAGTCCCTTCATATCTACAAGTTAATGGCTTAAAAGCTTTTGCAGATAACCGAATTACTAAATTCTGAGAAGGGCTTTCTACGGTCCACTTATTTACAACAGTTTGATTGAATCTGGTGAAAAATGGGAAACTGATTTGTACTGCAGCTGTTGCTCTTTGCTGGACATAATCTTGACAAGTCGCATATTACAAAAATAAAGGACACCATGTTAAATGTCACTCACCAGATTGTTTTGCATTGAATTAATGTACATTAGGTACACTTGTGATTTATAAAAAAACAACGTAGATTGGATTGCGTATTATTTACTTGCTCTTATTCTGATATTTATAACGGCAAAAAATGCTTCCCTAAAAATTTGACAGGCGGAAAGAAACTGAATACGATTTTCTAAAGAAAGCCTCTAGCAACGTTAGCTCCATATTTTCCATCTGGAAGTTTATCTGAGTTGCTGGTATGAACAATGTATCATTTTCAACATAGCATCGATGACAATGTAGCATATAATATACATTGTTTTTGGCATATTTCCGGTGCAGATCATTACCTCCTGATGGATAAGAGTATTGAACCCTTGATGTTGTGTTTTTACCTTAACCTCAGGATTAACTTGAAAAGATTTCATCGACACTGTTTTTTCTGATGAAATTTCACATGTCTTTGTGTCAAATTACCGTGAACGCACGCGGGATTTTAATGTGCGAATTGTGCTGGAATATTGTGTGGAATTAGAGTAATGAATTTCTAGAACTTGTCACATAAACCTTCGTATGCTTAACAATTTAATGGAAAAATGATTTTGTGCTCTTTCGTAATCATAATCTTCACTTTTGAGCTGGGATGCAGACATATCATTGATTAATTTTGATCCACCACGGGCGATAGGATTCAAAGAAAATATACTACTCAATGCTTTCACTAAATACTAAAGTAGTCGTGGGCTAGACGCTGTACTGCCTACTTTTGTCATACAACAATAGAACTCTCATTCTGCTTTTCATCTGGATTTGTCACATAAAAAGTCCGACTATAAAATATTGTGGTGCAAGAGAAGAAAAAGACTGAAATTGAAATCATCAGTGTTTTCACTCACGAGCAAAGTACCAGGTTTGTTAGTCATGGATTTGAATGGTTTATGCTGCAAAATGTAGACTTATATTAGTATAGACTAACTGCAAAATATTGGGTTTCAACGGCCAACTCAACCCGTTTTGGGTCTAGGCGATATTGCCCTTGGGAATTTGCCCTTTTGGGTCATTTTGCCCTTTTCCACTTTGCCCTTGCAGAATTTTGCCCTTGAAGAATTCTGCCCATGCGCGAATTTTGCCTTTTGAAAGTTTGCCCTTATGGAAGTTCGCCCTTTAGCATTTTGCCCTTGCGTAATTTTGCCCTTTGAGAACATTGCCCTTTTTAATATTTCACACTTGTGTGTACTATTATCATTTTCACCATATATTGGTACTCCTCGTTTTCAAGAATGTACGATTATAGTAAACAGAGTCAGTAATAAGAAGCTAAGTTTTTTAAGTAGTAAGTAATTCCTTTCTTGTTGTTTTTTACTTAAAATTGAAAATTGAAAGTAGGTAGATAAATGAACAGCAGATATATGAAACCTTCCTGATATAAGAATTCAGTTAAACCACATAATTATGATAAAAACGACCACATTGAATCAGCCATATTAGTCAGGGTTAACGGTTGGGTAAGCCAAGACATTTACTCAAGTTTTCAATAAGAGGACTTCGATACTTGAAGGGACGCTCGCATCTCGTAGGTTTCTTAATCAATTGACCTCAAGATTTGTACACATGCTTGAAAGCATTCTCTAGCTG
>LJIJ01001685.1:0-38418 GCA_001718145.1 Orchesella cincta
CAATCACTCGGACATCTATCCACGCGTCATCACACAACTTCACTATTACTAGTATGTAGCCTTGTGAAACGTGACGATATACTGAACTACTTGTGAATCCGATGAAACCCCAATGACAAAGTGATAATTTAATAGATAAACATGTATTACCCATCCACTGTGTAGGAACTCAAGTTTTTTGCAAATTACTATAAGATCGTCTTTTCCAATTTAAGCTCGATCCATTTTTCTTTTTGTGGGCTAGCGAGGATCTACGGTTCAATTGCTTGCTTTGTTTTGTAAAAGACCATCTCTTTTGTGGTTTGTAGGAGATAACCAAGTTTTTATGATTGACGATTATTCTGGCTCGCCGACTTTCCAGATTCGATTTCAACAGCGAAGCTTTTTGGAATAGTTTAGTTTAGTTCAGGATAGGTAGTCTGATCAAATCTAATGTTGCTTACTATCGCAATTAAAAGCGGACAACGTCCTTGATTTAATTGGTGTCAAAATTCATGACGCATTCAGGGAAAAGTGCATGCAGAATGTTGAATGTACAACTACTTTGAGTTTTGACAGTGGTTCTGAATATAACCACACAACTGAATTTGAGAAGTTGCGCTGTTAGTTACTTATTTTGCATTGCATTGAATGTATTTTCTACGGCCTTTCGCATGAAAAAGCTTATAAAATTAAGTATAATTAAAGTTATTATGTTGTATAATGCTTAATAATGTAAGGACGCTCAGCATTCAATGCAACAAATATTACGTTTAAATCCTTCAAAGTCTATCTTTTAAACGAAAAAGAGCATATAATATCATGCGTCTGCCGGCAAAAAAACCTAGCCCAAAGCCATAAATGAATCTGATTCGCCAGGACTTTAGATGAATGCCAAGCCATATTCAAAAGTCTGACAACTTTTGCAACAATGATAATAAGGTTGATGGAAAAAAGTCATCCTAAATATTTATAACAACGAATAATTTATTCGATATAAACAGCAGCTGACAGCTAATATTAAAAAATTAATTCAATTAAAGATAACTACGTTTTCCATTCTTCATTTACAAAAGCCTAAAATCAATTTTAGATTACAACGCTAATAGAGTATAATGCCAACAAATCAACTTTCACTTTACTCCAGTTCAATCTTCCGTCTCAGATGCTAGCTCTACGCCATGCACACAGTCTCCGTATAAGAGTGTGGAGGCTCGACGCGCGCGGGCGGGCGGGGGCGGGGGGGCGCGGCGGGGGGGGGGGCGGCGGGGGGGGCGCCGCGGGGGCGGCCGGGGGGGGGGCGGCGCGGGGGGGCGGTGCGGGCGGGGGGGCGGCGCGCCGGGGCCCGGGGGCGGTGCTCCAAACGATGCCCCTCCTTTTGCCAGTCCAAGCTTATTCGCCTTTCAGCGGCCGTCTCGGGCCCGAAACATGTCCTGACAGTAGCCCGACTCGAACACTTTCAGCGCGCGAGAACGCCGTTGCGTTAGTTCTTGCATTATTGAAAAAATTTCAATTCTTTCAGCTTTGAAACATGATACGAAACAGGTGGCGATATGGAGTCTCAGCATTCTTCTGGTGCAATATTAAGCACGTTAACTGGGGAAAACTGCTCGTAACATACCAATGGATCCACTTGAAACACAGTCGCAAGCGCTGCTCCAAGCTTGAACTTAAAACGCAACTTCTTGAGACTACTCCGCAAAGTTGTTCAGTGCCAAAAATATTTCTGTTCCCAGATCATTTACAGTAAAGGTCAAGCTGCGTAACTGAGGACACTTGAATTCTGCAAGATTCTTGGTCCACTTAGAACTTCCGCCAATACGAAATAAAACTTCCAGATGAAGAAGAATGGGGAAACTGATCGACCTCCAGTTGTTTTCACTGAATGCAAACCATTCGCAGTAGAGACTTGTTAGCTGGTTCCTGTAGGTGAGCAAAATTGGTCTAACAAATGATGGAGGAGAGTGGACTACGTCATCCTCGTCATCATAAATGTCAGAGCAGGTCGCCAGTTTTAACTTTGTAAGCGAGTTCAGAGCTGGAAGGTAATGCGCTGGTGTTCTAAAGTTCTTCCATTGCTCCACGTCCTCAACTGCCCTCCAAGTAAACTCCAGCTCCAATGACTGCAAATTGGGAAGACAGCGGAGAGCTCGTTTCAAATTGTTCATTTCCAATGCTGGCGTGTCATAAGACCCTACTTGAAGGTCGACTGTATGCAATTCATGACCATACCGCTGCAACACCTGAAAGTCTGCATGGTCATGTTCATTCAACCCTAAGCTACAGTATCTTGCTACGAATGGGTTCCAGTTGATTCCTGGAGTAACGCTCAAAAGAGCCTGGCTGACACCGTCGATATAGAGTGCGTAGGAGTCCTCCGGAAGAAACACATTTCGATGTTTATAGTTAATGAGGAAGTTATCGACACTGGTTCTCATCCGCTTGCTCACAAGACGACAGTTGAAGACATCACGTTGAGCAAAACGATCTGTATTTTGATTTATCAGGATCGGAAGCACCTGCCACACAAAAAACATTGAAAACAAAGAGATTTAAAACCTATGTGAGGCTAACGTTGGTTTAAATACTCGTATAAGTTTTGAATAAATAAGAGTATTTACGAGAGAAAGTAGAGCCGAAGCTTTTCGTTTCTCCAACAAACTGCAAAACACTGTCGAAGCATTCATCGCGGACAAAACATCGTTGGAATCTGTCACATAGTCCAAAACCTTTGGCCATATGTCCTGGGGAAAAATTGAATTACAACAATTACAAAATTATTGCAAATCGAAACACTTCAATATACTTAAAATTATTCGTTCTGTTAGAACAATCGTACCATTAACGCTGGAGTGAAGTAATTTTGGTCCTGGACAACTTCCATTTTCCCAACATCACCGGAAACTCCACCACGTTTCACGGAAGAGAAGCCGTCATCCTCCGTCTTCAGCATCTTCAGTTTCTTAGCAGTTGGCTGATTCTCCATTTTAACTAACAACTGGCCGAAGAGGATCGTCCTTGTTTCAATTTTCAACCAAAAATTTAAAAATGTAACGATTTACAATATGGGTAACTGAATATTCACTCTTTTCAGCATTCCAACTAGTTGTAACAATCGCCACAGTCAGCCTGATGAAGGAACACGAATTGTATCTCACAAAACTCCACAATCAACAGTTGAAAAAACCTGCGTGAACAGATAAGAACTTTTCGTTTGTCAATCGGCTCAGCTGTTTAGTTTGAAAAGCTGGTTGTGTACAACTTTCCTTTGTTCTTGTTTTTTTCTAGCCATAACCAATATCTATGACGTGAGTAGGTTTGCATTTCATTCACATAAGGATTACATAATGCATGGTATTCATTTCGTATGACAGAAGAAACAAAATGACCTAATGTAAATTAAGATTTGGTCTGAATATTTGGCATTCTCTTTCCATTACCATCAATAAATGTACTAGGACGAAAAACAGCTGGAAAAAGTGAAATGTTATAAATTTTAGAGTTAAAAATACATGGTATGGTTTCATATCAATTAGTATGTCTTCAATCCTTCAAAAGAAACGTTACTTTTGCCAACACATCTTTATACTTTTTCTTGGTATAGGATCAAGTTGTAAAGGTTTCAGTTTTCTCAAAAACACTACGTGAGAAAACATTCTCCGTTTACCAATTTGATTTCTCAGCATTTGCTCACATACATATTATATTTAAAACGCATACGTGATCCCATATATAAACTTAATTTAAACGCCTTAAAAGTTGACACTGCTTGAAAGCCGTATTGTTTGTGAAGGAAAACACACCAAGGTAAAAGGTATAAAATACTTTATTCTGGTTTGTCAGCTATAATCTCATTAAAAACCTTCAAGTCAATGCTATTTTTGGAGAAATATTTATTGAATTATGTACGTGTCCAAGTAGGTTTCTGTATAAATGTGTATTGAGCAACAAAAGATCATCAGCTCAGCATTTTTTACAGAGTTCATCATAGGTACTTTCTGTAATACATTATAAGTGCTGCGTTGCATTGCTTTGCTCATTTTTTACATATTTAACTACGTAGGACTTCTACTTTTCCTCTCCATTCATACACATTTTATATGGCGACTGTTGACAACTGGGAAAGCTTTAATGACATGAACTTTCCTCCGGACACCAACATTTTTATCGGACGACATGTTACTTTCATTGACGAATATTTTGTTGGTGAAAGGCACACGCAACGAAGAGTTCGTTCTTGTTTCAAAAATATACTGAAATCTTATGGCTCTCAGATTTGTAGCTGTGCTCTACGTTTTGAAGCCTCAGAAAAGGTAGCTAAGCTATATCAACTTGTACATAGGTATATCTCGCTCATGCCGAATTTGAGTTGTTTAAGCCTCGAGTTTATTGGGAAACAAAAGAAAAGTTCTTTAACTGAATTAGCTGGGTTGCTCCAAGACCAACCGTTTCCCAAGTTGGAACTTTTGGATAAAATTCGCTTATTTGGAAATGTACCTTCTGTAGTTTCTATTGGGATTCTTGGTTTCAACTCCCATGTAAGCAAAGTATCAATGATAAGAGGAGGGATAAAAGGACCAGAAGTTGTTCTTTCCGATCCCATTGTGAAAGTTCATACAAACATTGAGCAGCTCGCATTTCTTACACGATCTAAAGCTGATTTGGTGAATCTTCGTAAGTTGACTTGGCCACTGAAAGTCTTGCATATTTCGGTGAAGGAAGGAAAACTGAGCCAAGTTTTTAAGGCAGTGTCAACCTTCAGCAATAGTTTGGAAGAGTTGTTCATTGTTCAAAGTAGTCCTACAGTGGATAATTGTAATCTGCAGGAATTAAAGTTGAATTTGCCCAAGCTTCAGAAGCTCACTCTTGAAGTTTACAAAGAACTAACGACAATTGATTTTCTTGTGGGTTGCACAGCTCTACAAGATCTTTATCTAGAAATGAATGGCGAGGTTAGCATGGAAGAAAGTACGAGCAGTTGTTCCGAAAGCGAGAATGATAAGGTTGTACGTCGCTCGAATATCAAGTTTAATGGCTATGAAACCATTATGCACAAGTCCAACATTTGGCAACTTCTTCCAATGCTCCAAGTAGTCACAATCAAAAAGGAAGGGATAACCCTCATGAATAACATGACTAACAAAAAAGTTACGATTTTCGATATGAACTCTAGGTTCACAAAGCGTCAGTTTGAAAAATATTGTTTCAAGCTCCAAACAACCCAAGAGTACCAGTATGTTTTATGATCAGCCGTCTGTACTATTGTTAAACTTAATTAAGTTAATCAATTCATTATGAAATATTTTCATTAAATTATTCTGCTTTGTAAAATATTTAAGAAATTATTATTGGATGTTTCAAGAAAATTAGTTATGTTAAGATATTATATTTGTTATTAAAAGATTGAGATGTTGCATTACCACGTCTCCAATGAAACGTTGGATTTATCAAATACAATGTAAAAATGAACAACAATCCAATATAATTTTTTCGTCTGTCTTTTTTCAAAAGATTCATTCACCCACCTTCCATTACAATAATCCATCCATTTACGCACGAGATTATTCATCTTAATTAACTGAACATGCTCGACTTTTACGGAAACGTGTCCTCATTCCAGTCGGAATCCACATCGACTACTTTCCACCAACCTGGCGTTTACTCTGCTGCTTATCCCCAACAAACGACGTCATTTGGCACCACCACCTCTACTTCAACCGCGTATGGAATCGGACTTGGAACTGGGCCGGGTTTTGATACTTCCAGTGTAGTTGATGATAGTACTAATTTCCCGTCCTTTACTACTGGACGAGGATCAGGATCACGCTGGCAGAGACGCTGTATCATAGTGGGTTATAGTGAACTCGTTCTATTCGCTTTGACTTTCTTTGCTGCCATTCTGTACATCATCATCAATGGAATAATCGAAACGGAGAAGGACAAGAAAAAATTTCGAAAAGATTGGGATCAACAGCAAGCTGTCTTTAAAAATGCGTCCGAACATTTTGGATGATCTTTGTTGTATGGTTTTTACCCTGTCCCGGTTTGAGCTGGTGAAATCAACGTGTAGTTAGAAAATTAAGAGTATTTGATAGCGCTGTTTGTATTATTATTTGACAATTATTTCGACAAATAAAATATAGTTGTTTTGAACTTCTACATGGTCTACACCTTCTTGAAATATTCCCAGCCGAAGAGTGCTCTGAACTGTTACACCATTACGTCACTACCGAAACAGTAAATGTATTATAATGAATGAATATTCAAAAAATTGAAAATTAATACATTAAAATAAGCTCTAAAAAATTAAACTAAAAATTGACAATTTTTTACCCGAAAAAATAAACTTTTATTCAAATTTCATTATTTTTAGAAGGAAGTTACAAAATGAGTTATCCAACGCAGTCGCACTCATTCTCGTCTGAATCCGGTGTTTATTCTCCAACCGTTGGTCCTCAGCAAGCTGTTCCATATGACTCCAACTCCAATTTTTCTCCGCAGTCTGGAGCCGGTCGTGCTTTTGCTTCAACCTCGACATTTGGAGCTGGTCCGGTCTTCGGCTCATCCCCAACATCCGGCGCTGGTCCGGGAATGTCAGTGGGTCAGCGACGTGCTGTGATTGCCGGCTCTTCAGTTATCACCATTATTTTCGGCATCATATTCATCGCAGGATTGATTGGACTCTTTGTTGGTATCTTTTTGACTATCCGGGCAGCCAATTCTAAAAAACAGTCATCCTTCCAATAGATCCTTTCATCCGAGATCATTTGAAGCGCGATTCCTTAACTTATCATGGTCTTTTTCACCATCGTATGGATTGGTTTAACGCTAATTGTCTCATTGCGATTATGTCTAATAAATTAAAATTATATTGATTAAATAATGATTTGTTTATTGTACTTTCTCACATCGCCTCAAATTAATTTCGCCACCGAAACAATAAATGTTTTTAAAAAAATTGATCATGATTCAAAAAATTAAAGTAAGCTCCTCAGAGACTAAGCTAAAAACAAGCTGTTACATTTTTTGCGTGAACCTCTTCAACTCATCAAACAAATCGCCAAAAAACAAAGTTTTTTATTGCAATTGCTTTATTTTCAGAAAGAGGTCCCAAATGAGTTATCCAACGCAGTCGCACTCATTCTCGTCTGAATCCGGTGTTTATTCTCCAACCGTTGGTCCTCAGCAAGCTGTTCCATATGACTCCAACTCCAATTTTTCTCCGCAGTATGGAGCCGGTCCTACTTTTGGCAACCTCGACATTTGGAGCTGGTCCAGTCTTCGGCTCATCTCCAACATTCGCGCTGGTCCGGGAATATCAGTGGGTCAGCGACGTGCTGCAATCGCCAGCTCCACCGTTTGTGGTATTATTTTTTGCATCATATTCCTTGTGGGATTCATTGGACTCTTTGTTGCCTTGTTTTTGGATGTCAGCGGAGGCAAAATAAAGGACGTCTGACTTTCAATAATTTCGTACACAATTCAGTGAAACTTTCATTAAACTAAGCTCCATCGAAACAAATCTGCCGAAATGTCTTTCACAATAAATAAAACTCATAATATTTCATTTTTCGCATACTTTTTATAAACTTAAAATACAAACAAAAATGAGTGAATTCCAGCAACAGACTCAACCCCTCGTAACTCCTTCTCAAGATGGGATCTATTCTCCAGCCATTCCGGTAGCCACAGTCGGTGCTTTTGTACCACCACCCTTTGGAGCACCTTATCGCCCATATGGACCCGGATATTATGGAGCTCGGAATCCAATGCTTGGTGTTGGTGTCGCTGGCGGGGCCGCAACTGGACGTTTTGCGTGCATGGGCATGGGATGTTTCTGCATCAGTGCTATCGTCATGACTGTCGTTTTTCTGATTATCTCTGGAGTCATGCTCTACTTCTTCGTCTCGACATCTAACAGTCACGAAAAGGATTTCAAAAACTTAGGATGAAGTTGATCGGTCCAAAATCTTAAAATTGTTTCATTCTAATAAAAATATCAATTCATTTGGTTGAGATTATTCAAATTAAATCAGTCAGTCTAACTCTTAGTTTTCGTCTTGATGTGTCTTTATTTTACTCGTTAATTTCTACAAAACTACCTTTCACTTTTTCAAAAGTTTTGGAAAAAAGACAAAATATAATTCAACATGAGTGAATTCTTGCATCAGACTCAACCCTCCACGATTCCTTTCCAAGATGGGGTCTATTCTCCGGCCATTCCGGTAACCACAGTAGGCTCTTTTGGACCAACATTTGCTTCGCCGTACGGAGCTGGCTATTATGGAGCCCCGATGATGATGAGGTGGTCAACAACGGGCTGCGTTCATGGGCATGGGAATGTTCTGTATCTTTTCCATCGTCTCGTCGGTCTGCTTTTTTATTGTGGCTGGATCATGATTTGGTCGTCTTCTTGTCAGCTCGCGGTTAAGATGATTTAGATTAAGAGTAAAGGAACAGGTCCTCCTCAAACTTTTTCATTGGAATTCTATGACGGATTTTCAAAATAAAAGTAGTCAGTTCAATCCTTCCTTTTTGTCCGATGCTACTTTATTCATCAAGGCGAGCATGTTGAATTTACTGGAAAATCACCTTTGCAACGAAGAACATTTTTAGCTCAAAATTTTTTTATAATAACTTTTTAACCGACATTGTTTATTTCATATCATCATCAGCAAATGAAACATGAGCTACCCCTCGCAGCCACAATCAACTCCATCTCAAAGCGGAGTATATTCTCCCGCAGGTCCGCCCACCGTTGCTCAACCGTATTCACCTCAATTTGGAAGCAGTTTTGCTCCAAACCCGACGTTTACTGGACCACAAGCTGGTGTATATCCTGCGATGATTACACCAGGTCAAAGAAGTGCTGTTGTGAAAGGGTCAGCTTTCGCTTGCCTTCCCTTCATCATCCCCTTCATCGCCGCAGTTACCGTCGCAGTGCTTGGACTAACCGGAAACCTTGACCAGTCACATCCGCTTACCATCTTCCTCATCCTGGCTGGTTGCTTTATTGCAGCCGTTATTTTATCTTGTGGGATTACGTGCTTCGTCCGCGCTCGGCTGGTTCAAGCAGTGAATCAACAGCAGCAGCAGCAACAACCTCTTGAACAGGTTCTTTAAGGCATTAGCAGATCGCCATCGCAACAACCCCGTAGATACCAATCCAAAAGCATTATTATCTATATTTTTTTCAAAATAAATTTTGGAAAATAAAGTACGATTAAAAACAAACAAAAATTGATAAACACTTCATCTTTTCACTAAATCATTGTGGATCCTCATTACTTCGCCCTTATTCAACCGTTACAAAGGTATCCACTGAAATTTTTGAAAAATCATGGGTAAATTTAGATTCTGAGTGTTTTTTCTGAATTTAATGAATTTTTCTCTCGTTCCCCAGTTTCAGGACGCGATGGGTGACCCCTTTCAGCCACAACCGACTCCATCCCAACCTGGCGTTTATTCTCCAGCCGTTCCAGTATCAACCGCTCAACCCTATGGTCAGCAATATGGAGCCGGAGCTGGTTTTGCTCAAACCCCGGGATTTACTCCTAACCGCGCACCCGCAGTTTCTCAAGGAGAACGCCGGACTTTGATTGCTGGAATGAGTGTTGGCATCGTCATGATCATCGTTTGTGTTTGCCTCTGTGTTTTGGTCCTCTGATCATCTTTCTAATTGTCTACTTTACCATCTTAAACAAAAAGGATGAGCTTGAAAAGGACTTCAACAGTAGGACTTTCCCTCCGTTTTAATGTGTCTCTCGCAATATCTTGATCCTGACTAGTCTTCCTCATGCATCTCACCTACAAATTCTAAATTATTACAATTATTACATGGTTCATTACTCATTCATTGTGGTTTAATATATTAGTCATGTTTAAAAGGTAAATAAAACGGCGTTGACCTTTTGAATTCAACTCTCAACCTTGTGCATTTGTTGTCATAAATTATTTTAATAAGTTAAAAGGTAAAAACAGAGTTATTTTAGTTTAAAGTTAGTATTAATGTATATAAGCGTTCGGTAGAAGTTATTTTTAATCTCATTTGCATTCAATTTTACTCGTTTACTGTTCTATATTGTTTCAAAAGTGAATTCAATGGACCAAACCAAGGTCGAAAAGCTTTGAACGTGGATAAACATTAATAAGACAGAAGTTCAAATATTCCACAATGAAATAAAAGTTGAGAAGTAAAAATGCAATAGTTCTGATGATAATGATTGATGAGCATGCATAAATATTTAGTACGAGGCTAACCCTAACCTAATTACGTGACTAGGAATGAATATATTCATGAAATATCGCAGTTACACGCATTTTTGCTCTAAAAACAACCCAAACAAAGTTCATTCGCGTTCACATCAGTTGTTTGTTGGAACTTGTACAAAAATATAAAATAAAATGGAAATCAACTGGAGTTTTTTCTTGCTAGTGATATTTATCGGATTGAAAGGTACAAAAATTAGCGTCCATTTAAAAATAAGCTGAGAACTTTTTTTAAACCTATAAATATAGATATCTCATGCTGGGATGGGAATTCAACCTCAATAGAGTCTTCAGAAGAATGGATTTTCACTGGCAATCAGAGCAGGGCATATTCAGAACCAGAGAGTTTGAAATCCCCTTTGGAAACTCTACCTCGGCTTCTGGTTTCTGGTGGAGCTACAAACCCATACAACAGATCTTTTGATTCGCTTCGACTGCCCATGCTGGGAATGATGGAAGACGCTACTATCAAAGTGAGCTTATTATTTTAGAAAATAATTATGGTTTAAAAACAGAAGTTTTTTTCAATTTCTAGATTTTGTTCGAGATACAAGATGGAATTCGATATGTTCTCCAAACAAAAAATAATTATACAATGGCCTACCACGGAACAGGAACAACGGGCATGTCAGGAACGCTAGATAACTTGATTGAACCCGGAGATAAAATCCTTGTAGGAATAATTGGTTATTGGGGCAATCTGGCATCGAAAATTGCTCAAAGATTTGGTACTGTTTTTCATAATATTTTAAAGTTTTAGTTTCAGATTTTTCATATAATTAAAATTCTAGCGAATGTTGTCCGCATGGAAAAGCTCAAGGGTCTAGATTTTCATTGAGTGAAATTGAATCCGGATTACGAAGACAGACCTGCTCTGTTTTATTTAGTCAATGGGGAAAGTTCAACTGGATGGAAGCATAAATACCATTGTATCACAATAATTGACGTTATTGCAACGGTTGGGCAACAACCTATCAACATGGATGAGAATAAAATTGACGTGTTTACATGAACAGCCAGAAAGGTTGTGGGGAATAGTGGGGTTGTCCCCTGTTCATTTTCTGACAGAGCAATGTAAATTTTAAGCAAACAAAACCATTATATTTTCGTTCGAATTTTTTTTACAAATTATTTGTATTTCAGGAAAAAAATTAAAAAGAGACGAAGTTTCCCAAGAATTTATCAAACGGATGTTAATGAACAAGCTGAGCGTGGTTCATAAATAGACCTATCGAGCCTAGACATGAGGCACTCGTTCATTCCATTTCTACTCCGCTGTTATACATGCTTCGCGAGGGATTGGCACGGATTGTTGATGAAGGACTAGAAAATGTGTATAGTCGACATGCTGACACTCACTTGTATATTTACGAGCGAGCAGCGAGATTGAAACTTGAGCCATTTGTTATTTGTTGCAAATCCGGAAGACAGATTAATTGGCACCTCACTTTTTAAAACACCGAAGGGGAAAAACGCCTATAAAATTGAGGACTATATGCTCAAAAAAGTAATGTTACATTAAAATGCCTTCCTTTGAAACAACCTCTATAAAATCCATATTTCGGTTGGTCCAGGTTCGGAATTGAAATCTCGCCAGGATTATTCACAACGCTGGGAAAAGTGATTCGTATTGGAACGTTTTGGTAGAAATGCAAACAGAGAGGACGTTTCAAGAATAATGGATGCATTGGAGGATGCTCTAAACTCGAGCTCGACGAACGCTTAAAATTTAGTTATATGACTGTTTCGTCACGTTATTTTGTCTAAAAACTATTTCTAGCATGATGTGAAATAAACGGATTTCGAAATAAATATATAAATAAATGAAACCTTTCTGATCGAGAAATAGGATGCTATGTAACGAACTATTTGGTTGCTAAAGAAGTTCCTACTAATTGTAAGTAGTTGCCAAATTCCTAAAAATGGAAAAAAACGACGAATTTTTTTTGAAGCATTTCTTTCTTGTGCATATGATAAGTATAGCTTTTCCTCTCGAGAAACCTTCACACAAGCCTTCCCCTGCAGTAAAAATGGACAACCCCACCGACCTGCTTCCGCTTCCGTACCTGCCGCCAGAAATGTATGAGGAAATTTTCAGCAATGTGTCAGGGGAAGACTTTCTCTCTGTGATCAATGCCAATCCAGAATGGGATGATTTACTCTGGAACAGAAAGAACACGGCACTTTTCCCACTTGTAAGAAACCATCAAGGAGACAAGTTCAAAACTTATTTTAACACGGTTGGAAAGTACATTGGAGAAACTCATTTTTCTCATGATTTTCCAGGTGCTCAATATTCTCACAAAAGATCAGCGCTACCTGAAGCCCGAAGATTTGCTCCCTTGCCGTCTCGTCCACCCCAATTGGAAATCTGCCGTTGATTCAACAATGGCCCGGGATCCAGACAATTACTTTGATCACCGATACGTTTTTAGGGTCGGATCGGAAGCATTTGTTAACCACGCACTCCGCCTCCAGACTGGAAACCCCTTCCTGGGAAAATACCTACACTGCAATATTGATGATTTGCAAATGTATATAGTTTTGGAACGATTTGGATCACATCTGGAAACTCTGACACTGAACTTCTATGATTGGGCAGCAGTCATTACTCCAAATGACTTTTTCCAACAACTAAGCAGCTTCCTAGCCTTGACCCCAAATGTCCGCGACTTGGCCCTTGACATATGGATCCAGTTCACGGAAGCTCCACCAATTCAGCCTCTTCGTGAACTTCCTCCACTTCCACAATTGAGCAAATTGAACATATCCGAAGCCTTCTGGTTCCATTCTAGTCGGTCACCTGATTATGCTCCAATTCTAGAAACTGTGATCGTGGAAGTCTACGGAGCAACCATTTCTGAGCTGACATGTAATTCAAAACTGCTCCTAATTGAAGGAGTTCAAGACTTTTTCCCAAATTTGCGAAAATTGAGAGTTACCAACTGTGGCCGCCTTTCCAACCAACAATTTGGAGTCATTGCAGGGTTTCACACCACAATGCTTGAGAGCCTTGACATTCCATTGGATGACGGGGTGAATTTTAGTCCCGAAATTGTAAACTGTATCGCCAACTTCCCAGCTTTGAAGTCACTTGCAATGATCCCAATGCCGACAATCGATGATGAACTTGGACCAATTTCAGGAATCCAGGAGCTAACACTGGAGTCCAAAAGGGGGTCTTTCGAATGGGTGCTGGAAGATGTCCTGGACATTGTTCACGTGATAAGCCACACCTTTCCAGACTTGGAGCTGCTTAGAATTATTTTTAGAGGGGATAACTATTTGGAGGGCAATCGCGAGAGACTACAGGCTCTTTTTGATGGACTGACGAAATTGAGATGTATTCACTTTGAGAACCGGACTAATCAAATGACTTTCACTCGTTGATTTTGAACTATGTAGTACAAGTTTTATACGACTCAAATTTCTTGTATTTAGTGTAATTTATCATGCTACAATGTGAAATAAATTCTGATCTCCACCATATTATATTATCTTTTGCTGAATTTTGACAAAGGTTTATATCATTTAACTCATATATAAATGTTTGGCATTATTTACTTACAAGATTGCAGGAAAACCAAAACGTTTAGGTATTCATTCGTTTTATTAGCAATTGGAGCATTTTGTAGATAAAATAAAGATAGTATGTAGATCGATTTTTGTGCGATATCATCTTACCAGAAGTCATTTCATTCATGTATATTCCCATATTTCCAGTGTCATCTCGTAACAATTCAAAACCTTGCTGTTTAAGCTCTGGTTCCACGCAATGCTTCAACATTTTTCATCTGTACATGATAGTATGTCAACTCGCCCCAAACAATTTTGATTAGTAAAATAGTAGCAATTGCAGCAATATTTTCATTAGCCTACATACATGGTATGATGATGATGATGATATATATATCTGGTAAAAATGTAAAATTTGAAAAGAATTTACATCCCAAATAAACGCAACGTATAATAATCAACGTTTAAATGTATCTTGTGACTTATTCAATTGAGACTCCACCCTGACCATCATTAATTTCCTGTTTGTTGTGCACTAGAAAAAGTTGCATGGCTGACTACATGTCGCCATAATATTATTATTCGTTGTAATTCGCAGTATTTTCGTGGAAAAATGGCAATGAACTGATTCATAAGGTTTTTGAAAGATTATGTTAAAATCAAGCGTAATTTTCATTTAATGAATGCATTCTACAAATCCTTTCATTAGCAAGAAATGTCCTGATAATTTAATTCGGGATGAATAAAGACTACATACCGGCTGTAAAACTTGAATTTACATCAAACTACACATCATCCTCAGTAAGCAAGGTTGTTGCCGCGTGTCATCACAAATACTAATTTCCATGTAATACAGTTGATGATGATTCTCAATTGGTCAAAGGTTAAAATCATCATCAGTCATTAAAACTGCTTTAGCTTAAAAGCCGCTCTCTTTAGCGGCAAATATTGGTTCATTTATGCCACTCATTTTACTCTCAATTGAGAATGGACATGAACTTGAACTTTTAATATCAAAGTTGAGCTCATCCTTTCATGTTCATAACTAGCAAAATTATACTCTTTCATCAGTTTTATTTTCTTATAAAAATACCCATTAAAATTAACATGTATAACTTCTCGTTTCATACTTCATCGTCTGGAGCGTCATGGGTTATCTCACACGTGGAATGGCTTCTCCTTGACAAGCATCATCCTCAGAAAGCAGAGCAGACTTTGGAGCTGCGTTTTCCATGAAAACACATGTCATTTCGTCTTGCAGAAAGGGTTATAAGGTTATAAAGCGTAAGAAAATCTTTTCCAAGTAATGTTCATGTATTGGAAGATTATTTTCTTACACTGAAATTTACGATTGACAACACTTATCTTCTTTATGAAGGATTTATTTTTGCTCGTCTGGAAGAACTTTGCAATTTGTAAAATAAATGAGACAAACTCATGAATGTGTATTATTCATTAAAAAGCTTTACGACGAAAATAATCCGTGCGTCATTCCAGCTCAGATAAATCTCTCATTTAACATACTATAAAATGTGACCACCTCATCCACGCTGGTTTATAATTCTCCTCGTCGCCTTCCAAGTTGGAGTCTCTTTGAACGTGACTCCAAACCGTTTTAAAAACTTTAAAATCTGATATTTGTCCACCATGGCAGATCTTGCCAAGCAAAGAAAAGCATTTTTCTTCCTAATTTTTTCCACCATCATCTCCATCTCCCAATGTTGGGATGACCCCTACCGTGAGAGACTCTGTGGCGTGCTCCACGCCGAGGACAATTCTACAGGGACCCAATTCACGCTGAAAGATGGGGAAGAGTCTACCAACCTTTTTGAAGACCATCGAACCTCTTCCGCGTGGAATACCACGGGTTCCATTGTGATTCAACAGGGTTGCAAGATGCAGGTCTGTAACGATACCTATTTTGATGGGACGTGTGCTCCACTCGGCCCCGGCTCCCATTTGCAGGAGCAGTTAGCAACTGTTTTTACAGGAGAAGTGGGTTCTGTGAGCTGTAACTGCGAGAGGGAGTGCAGATGTGAGGATATTCACATGAAAAAGAGATCCTGTGCCAGAGCCTATTTGGAGGGAGGTTGCAAAATCTGCAACTCACTTTATACAGACATGAGCGGTTCAGAGGTGGACTTCCGAGCAGAGTTTCGGGGCAAGGTGGAAGCGTTCAGGTTGAGGAAAGGGTGCACTCTCACGTTATACCCCGAGGAGGAAATGGAGGGAGAGGGGAAGATCATTTATGATGAGATTGTTGAGGTTCGTAAAAATATTTTATGAAGATGTTGATAGGTGTAAAAAATGGGTGAAAATTAATTTATGGTTAAATTTTGACAGAATTACAATGGAACGTTTGGATCATACGACTGTGAGTGCAATGATGACGAATATGTACCACCACCTACACCACCTCGTCCACCAACATGTAAGGGAAACTGAAATTTGATTTCAAAAGAATTTATGGAAGTTTTGAAATAATTTTTAATTCTTTTTAGTTCCGCCATTGGTCGATGTCCCTGAAAGTGTGGATGAAATTATTGGAATGTTGAGAAATGGGACTTATGGGCGCCACCCGGGGCTCGTAGCGGCTTTGAATTCAATGAAAGGGAAAAGAAGTGGCAAAAACGCTTATATTTTGTTGCTTGGATCTACAGGCGCCGGAAAAAGTAGTGCTGTAAGAAAAAAAATATTTAATTTTGAAACGTTATTTTTTTGCATGTAAAAGTATATGTGTAAAATTTAATTTTTTTTAAAAATTTCAGATTAATTTGTTATTCGACAACCCAGATATTACAAAAACAGGAGACACAGTGTCAACCACAACAGACATTCAGTAAGGGCAAAATTGTATTTTAAAATTTATTTTAATTTTTTAAAAATTCAAATTTTCAAAATTTTCTTAATTTTTTTCCCAGTGAATTCCGTGTCCCCGTTCCCATCGACGAGCTGGGCATCTCCAACTCCGAGCTACGGGTGATAGACACTCCCGGGCTCGGGGATACCCGTGGGCTGGAACAAGACGCCAAATTCCTCGCCACCTTCGAGTCTTTCCTCGACAAGCATGAGGAGCTCAAAGACCGCATACCCAACGTCGTCCTCATCTTCCACAAATACAACGACAACCGTTTCAAGGGGGAGGGCGCAAACTTCGTCAAAATGATTAGAGGACTGGACCATTTCAGGACCCGAATAACTGACGAAAACTTTTCAAACGTTATCTTCGTCTTCAGCCACTTTTGCTCCGAGACGCCAGCCAACAAGCGGCGTCCCACGGCGCGACTCAACCAATTCAAACAAGTGATTGAGGACTACAGCTCATTCCCCAAACCCATTTTGCTCGCCGTCGCTGAAAACAAAGCCAAACAAGAATGGCAGCTTCCAGTCCTCAACGGCTTTTACAAAATGCCCAACAATGAGTACTACCCCCGCAATCTGTTTGACAAGTTGGAACTCGTCACCAAAAATGGTGGAGACATGGTCGGCATGGGTGTCTTCCGAACGGCATTCCGAAACTCTGAAAATTTTAACGTAACCCCATCCGACTTCACCCTCGTGGACAAGGATAGCACCAGCGTCACCAAATTTCTGCGCATTCTCTCCAACGCGGTGATTGGCGTGGTGGAACTGAAGTTTCCCGAATGCTTGTTGAGGGTGACGCCACTCAGAAACAGTTTCACAACTCCCTTCAAGTTCTCCAAAAGACGCTCCACCTCCGCAACATAATTGGGAAGCAGGATCTCCCCAAAACGGCCACAGACATTCTCCACCTCCTCACCGCTATCAAACACGATGAAGCGACGAGACTCCTCTTGGAAAAAGGGTTGGGTATCAAGCCCCCAGTTTTTGGGGAAAATCCGATTGCTGGTCATGGCTACAACGTGTTCATGGATAGACACCTGGCCACCTCCCCTTTTGACCTCCAAGAAAATACGCTGTCCGACATTGGATTTATGATACCCAAAGTTCTCACTTGTAAGCTGGACAAGGATACGACCCAAAATTTTAGGAGGTTTGCTGACAAAGAGGAATATATTCAGCATCGTTTGCACAGCTTGGGAATCAAGGGGGAACTTCCCCCATCGAGTTTCAAGGGGGTGACAAAAGCCGGCCACAATATTGAATCAGAATCATTCAAAAATGATAGCTGCAGCTTGAGCGCAACGAGAGAATTTAGATTCTTTGATTTTATCATCAACGACCGTGTCCCATTCACAAAAGAGTTTGAGAGCGATGTCAAATCTCTTCCCGTTTTTGACCAAGGAAATCATGAGTCTGTCACAAAATGGAATGCGTTCTTTAACGAGTATGGAACCCACGTGGTCAAATCAGTTCATGGTGGTGGGGCGATTGAAATCACGCTCGAGAGTGCGAAGCCATTCAATGACGAAATGAGCCAGGCTTTATTTGACGTCATCAAGTTTGCTGAAGACATGACCTTTTTAATTGAGGATGACTCAAACGGGACGAGCAATGGAACCAGAACGGTGCTGAAAGAGGGGACCACCCATTCCCTAACTTTCCATGGTGGCAACCCCAAATTTTACACGAGTGACCTCACAAAATTGGGCATTGAAGAAGCTGTCAATTTGATGAACAACTGGAAAAATTCCCTGAAATATAATCCAGCCGTGCTCACAACTGAGATGAGGTTGGAACCAATGAGCCACGTGGTCAGAAAATTGGGGCAAAATTATTCCTCAGAAATTGAGAAGGCAACAGAGCTCCTGTTCAATGCTTCGTTGACGTATGACCCGAATGTGGCGAAAGCCAGTGCGATTCCACCTCCCAGAGACCAAACCGCGTTTTTGGACGCGATTGCGCAAATGAATAAACAAATGCAAGCAATTCTTTTGCAAAATGCGGAAGCACAAAGAAGGTCGGAAGAAAGACAGCATAATATGACGCTGGCAAGAATGGAGTTTGAAAGGGAAGAGAAGGAAAGGGAGCGGATTTATCAAATGCAGTTGGAACAGGCGAGACAAAATGCGACTATTCATCAGCAAAAGCTTCAGGCAGATTTGGAACAACAGAGAATTAAGGCGGCCAATGAAACAGAGCAGAGACACAAAGCGCTGGTGGACACCATGATTAAAGCACAAGAGGATGCGGATGCGAGGCGGCTGAAACCAATAAGGCGGCGATGGAGGCAATTAGGAAAGCGGGAGAGAGAAGTTGTTTGAAAGCAGGGACGAAAATTTTGATGGCGGATTTTAGCGAGAAAAATGTAGAACTTTTGAAGAAAGGAGATGTTGTGCTGGACAAAGATTTGAAGCCAACTCGAGTTCTCGGCGTGGCTTATGAATTCCTGTTTAATGAAAAGTTTTATGGATTCGATGACAATTCCTTTTTCTTCACGAGCAACCACTTGTTCGCTGGTCCGTCTTTGGGGGCAATGGAAGACTTGCAGCTTTATGCAAAATGTAGTAAAAATCTGTTGAGCCAGAATCCACTTATGAAATATCTAAATGTGGAGGATATGGATGAACATGAAAATTTGCAGCTGTTCAAATTTTCAAGAAAAGAAAAATCGGTTGATGTTGAGAATATCGGGAGAATTTCTAAAGATCCAAGGAAGTATTCACCAGAAACGCTTGTCTATGATATTCAGGTGGATAGCCCGACCGGAACTTATTTTGCTAATGGATACGTTTGCAGACATGAAATACCGCCTGTTGAATATTGGCCGAATACCATGAGCATCCTGTTTCCGCTGATGGGAACGGAACCCTTTGAAAAGCTGGCGGAAGTCCCGTATACAATTGAGAATGTGGAGGAGATTGAGGTGTTGACTTCCAAAGTGGCAGCGGCTGTGAAGAAATTTTTGCAGGAAGATTTGCAAAGAGAAGAGGACGATGGGATGGTGGAAGATATCATGGATCTTGGTGATGTTGATGTTGATGATTGCTTGGGGAAAATATTTAACAATCCGTCAGTAGCTGCGACGGCGTTGAGTTTATACGCAAAGGTTGGGCCAGTTGTAGCTCCTCATTTGGATGAAGTTGAAGTTGAGCCGAGACAATTAGCAAAAATACAACATGACCTGTATCAGATTATGAGCCAAACTCTGAATTCGAATGTGTCATAAAATGATAAATTGTACAGAAATTGAGTGTTGTCGCTAACTCATATTTTAATAAAAACTGTCTTGTTGGATATATATGTTTCATAAAATGAACAACTGTAGACGTTTTTGTAATTTCTTTGGATTTTAATCTGAATTTCCAGATGTAAAAATGTCATGATAAAAATGAATTTCTTTGCATACATCATATTTTACACGAAGTTTTTTGCTTTCGATACATTTGAAATAGAATAGAATGTAACAGAAATTGATTTCATAAATCTATTCATCCGGATATTGTTTTGATTCAGCTGACGTTTAGGCATGCACTTATGCTTCCGTTATATGCCACACAAACCGCATAAATAAAAAATCGCAACCATCATTAATATCCAGAGTGTTAATAAATTTTTATATGATCATGTAGTTCATGGATATCATTTCATTTCATCTGCCATATGGAAATTTCATGGTCATGTATGCTTTTCATGACATTTTCATGTAAATGATACAAAATTTACTCTCTAATGATAATTAATTATGAGCACCCTGCTCATGTTGATGGGAACGGAAGTATTTAAAAATCGACTTATTTTCGGTAAACACTTGAGACTTTATCTGTCATCCGAAGTATAACCAGCCAGATTGCAAAATCAGTGCAGGAGTTTAAAGAGAAGAGTGAAAACATCGGACAAAATTTTTGTTTTATAAATAATTTATATTTGATATAAGTAAAGAATAGTCAACTGTAGAAGCAAGGTAGATGAGATCATTGTTGGGTATGAGTAAAGTATTCAATTGAGCAAAGTTGTCAAGCACATTAAAGGTTAAAAACGTAAGGTCAGATAACCCAAAGTTTCTTCGCTTGCGTTCAAATCTGTTTACGAGGGTTGTAGTCGTCCGATTTTTAACACTACAAAAATGTCAACACATCTTTCTATTGTCATGCTTTGTTAAAGTTTAACGAGTTCTTTACTACCATCACCAATTTTAAATATATATTTCAATAATAGTTTCTTACCGTGTGAGTTGCATGGCTTGTCTTCGTCTACATGTAAAACTCCAGAGTGTCGACGTCTCAATAATAATATGTTAAGCAGTAAATACGTTGTTTTCATCTGCATTGTATGGTATACTTCAAATCAACTTGAGAGAGGAAGAAACGTTTATCTGCTCTCATTTTATATTAGGCAATACCACGAAAACCATTCATTCAATTTATGTTTGCTTTTTGAAGAGTTCCCAAGCTAAAAGCATTCCGAACTTTAAATCATTCGAGGCACCCTTGTTCATCAGTATTTGTTGGTTGAGCATACAAAAAACATGTATGGTCAATAACCCAACGTCAAAATTGGTAAAAGTTCATTCATTATTTACCACCACAGTGCCTTATCTTGAACTCAAGATGGTATCAACAGTTTTCTCGGTAAGCATTGGTTGTTGACATTTTTGCGAATAAAATCTTGTTGATGATTTATAATGTTATATTCATAAGTTTTTAGTCCACAAAGAAATCCTTTCTGCAGATTTATGTATGATACTCATTGCTTTTCGATTACGGTCAACGGCCTCCCATGAACGAAAACAAAATAAATTACATGATTTTCAAGATGTCCATTATAATTGGTTGTGAACCTCATTCATCTCTCGCTTTGGAAGACATGGTTAAACTCATTTGAAAATAAATGTTTTCCACCTAATGTTTCTTGACTCTTGCTTATCATTCCTACGCGAATATGTAGCAAAATTTATAAACCTTGCAGTCATGAAAAATTTGAGTTATATATATAATGTAGGTACATTGTCAATTATTTTATTAAACCGCGAATTATTGCAAATATTTTACTACGAAATGAACGTCATTGGAACAACCAGAATCGTTTCTTTACAACTATAAAAATGCACCTACATTTACATGCCAGATCAATCGTAGTTTCTCCAGTTTTCCAATCTGGAGACGATTATTAACCGTTGCTGAAGCTCAACTCTTTTGGACTTTTAATTCAAATTTTTTTCTAATACTGAAAATAATATTTTAAAATACTTTTTCATCCGATTTATATACAAATATAAGAATTACATTCGCAATGGCAGATCATGCCAGAAGGAAAGAATTGTTATTTTTCTTGATTTTGACTCTCGTCGTAAATCTCACAAAAAGTTGGGAGAATCCCTATCGTGAAAAGCTCTGCGGAGGTCTCCACCCCGAGAACAACTTCCAAGGTGAAAAATTCCTCTTACAGGATGGTGACGAGTCTTCCAATCTTTTTGAGGACCATCGAACACCCTCTAAGTGGAGTCACACTGGTTCAATTCAGATTGAAAAGGGTTGCAAAATGGAGGTATGCAACGATACCTACTTTGATGGAACCTGCAAACTTTTGGATGCTGGCTCCCACATCAGCTCAGTGCTCACTGATGCATTTTCTGGTAATGTGTCATCAGTCCGCTGCAACTGCGAGAGGGAGTGCAAATGTGAGGATATTTTCATGAAAAAATCTTCCTGCGCTCGAGCTTATCTTAAGGGAGGATGCAAAGTCTGTGACTCGCTGTATACAGACCTTAGCCGTGATTCCGATGTTGAGTTTGCGAAAGAGTTTCGGGACAAAGTGGAAGCGTTCAAGTTGAGAAAAGGATGCAGACTTACACTGTATCCTGTGGAAGATTCAGATGAGAAAGTAGTTGAGCAAGCAGCTTTATTCGCTGATCCAGAACAGATTATTGATGAAGTTTTTGAGGTAATTATAGACATATACATTAACCATGGAATTATACAAAACAATCGTTCATTTTTTTTCATGCAACTATAATGGAACATTTTAAACCATTCGTGTAATTTTTTCCATAGAATTATAATGGAACATTTGGCTCTTACGACTGTGAATGTGATGATGATGAATACGTACCTAAGCGCACTCCACCTCGCCCAAAAAAATGTATGGTTTACTTTTTGAATTTTCATAAAAGTTTATACTTTTTGTTTATTTTGTCACATTATATTTTTGTTACAGTTCCAAAATGGGTCGATATTCCTGACAGCCTTGATGACGTAATAAAAATGCTCAGAAATGACAGCTACACCCGCCATCCTGGACTTACAGCAGCCTTTAATTCAATGAAAGGGAAACGAAGTGGGAAAAACGCTTATATTTTGCTGCTAGGATCCACGGGGGCTGGAAAAAGCAGTGCCGTAAGAAATGAAACAACTGAGAATTACCATTTAAAAAAAGGATTAAATAATAATATTTTTTATCATTGAATATTTTTTAACAGATAAACTTGCTATTTGATAACCCTAACATTACAAAAACCGGCTACGCAAATTCAACTACAACAGACATTCAGTAAGATTTTTTCCCTAACACAAAATTTACCCAATTTCAAGATGATCTCTTTCTACTAGCTATGAAATATCACCCGAATACATTTCATAGCAAAAACAATTTGAATTTTTTCTTTGTTACTTTCCCAGTGAATTTCGCGTCTCAGTCCCAATCGACGAGTTGGGAATTGCCAATTCTGAGCTACGAGTCATCGACACTCCCGGTATGGGCGATACTCGAGGTTTGGAACACGACGCAAAATTTTTGGCAACCCTCGAAAGTTTTCTGGACAACCATGAAGAGCTCAAGTACCGAATTCCCAACGTCCTCATCTTCCACAAGTTCACCGACAACAGATTCAGAGGGGAGGGCGCCCATTTCGTTCGAATGATTAGGGGACTGGACAATTTCAGGGAAAGGATTACAGATAGTTCATTTTCAAATGTGGTCTTTGTTTTATCTCACTTCTGCGGGGAAACTATACAAAACAGACGTCGGCCAACTAAGCTTCTGAATCTATTCAAAGAAGTCATTGAGGACTACAGCTTGTTCCAAAGCCGATTCTTTTAACAGTTGCAGAAAACAAAGCCAAAGAAGGATATCAGCTTCCGGTCCTCAACGGTTTCTACAAACTGCCAAACAATGAGTACTACCCCCGAAACCTGTTTGAAAAAATGGAGCTGATCACCAAAAACGGTCAGGATAAAGTAGGAATGGGGGTTTTTCGGACGGCATTTCGTGATTCTGAAAATGTGAACGTGTCGAGATCCGACTCCCAATTGTTGGACAGGGATAGCGCCACCGTGATAAAATACTTTCGTATCCTGACCAACACGGCGCTAGGCGTTGTTTCAACGGAAATCTCTCAAATTCTGACGAGATTTGGGAAAGGGACGTTCCGCTTACTTTGAGGAAGCAGTTTGAGTCTTCCCTTCCGATTTTGAAGAAGACGCTTAACCTTCGCAACATAAATTACAGAGATGATATTCCAAGAACGACAACAGATATTTTACTACTGCTAACTGCTATCAAACACGATGAAGCAACGAGAATGCTGCTGGATAAGGGGTTGGGTATCAAGCCACCTGTTTTTACACAAAATCCTATTGCTGGACATGGCTACAATGTTTTCAAAGACAGCCACTTGGCAACTTCCCCTTTTAACCTGGGCGAGAATCAGTTGGCTGATATTGGATTTTTGGTGCCAAAAGTTCTCACTTGCAAGCTAGACCAGAGCACAACCCAAAATATGATGACTTTTGATGACAAACAAGTTTTATTTCAGCATCGCTTGCACAGCTTGGGAATCAATGGGGAACTGCCTCCAGAGAGCTTCAAAGGGGATGTGAAACCGGTCACAATATCAAGGCGGAATCCTTCAGGGATGATAGCTGCAGTTTGAGCGCGACGAGACAATTTAGACACTTCCAATTTATCATTAATGACCGTGTCCCCTTCAAGAAAGAGTTTGAGAAGGATGTCAAATCCCTCCCCATTTTTGACCAGGGAAACCACGAGTCTGTGACGAAATGGATTGCTTTTTTTGAAGAGTATGGAACCCACGTAGTAAAATCAGTTCATGGTGGTGGGGCAATTGAAATCAAGCTGGAGAGTGAGGAGCCATTCAATGACGACATGAGAGAAGCTCTATTTGACGTCATCAAGTTTGCTGAAGACATGTCCTTTTTAATTGAGGATGACACCACAAATGGAACGAGAACTGTGCTCAAAGCTGGCACTTCTCACACCCTCAAGTTTCACGGAGGAGATCCAAAATATTACACAAGTGACTTGACCAAAATGAGCATTCAAGAAGCGGTGAATTTGATGAGCAGTTGGAAAAATTCTCTAAAATTTAATCCCGCCATACTCACAACTGAAATGAGGTTGGAGCCGCTGAGCCAAACGGTGGTCAAACTTGGGCGAAATTATTCTTCGGAAATTGAAAAAGCTACAGCTCTTCTATTTAATGCGTCACTCAAGTATGACCCAATCTTAATAAGGAAGCTAAAGGAAATCCCCGACCTCGAGATCAAACTGATTTTGTGATGGAAGCGATGACTCAAATGAATAGTCAAATACAAGCTCTGTTTCTGCAAAACAGCAAGATGCAAGCTTTAGCTGATGAGCGGCAATACAACATGTCGCAGCAGAGGATGGCGTGGGAGGAAGCAGAAAAAGAACGGGAACGAATCCATCAATGGAATGTGACACAGGCCAATTTGCAAGCAAAAAAAGAGCAAGATATAATGTTACAAAATTTCGAAACTAAACGAACTGCGGCTGCTAAAGCTGCAGCAGAGGCTCAACAGAAAATTTTGGCGATGACGATGGAATCAAACAAATTGGCTGCGGAGCAGCAACACAATTTAACCCTACAGGTTGAGGCTATGCAAAAAGAAGAAAGAAGACTGGAGCGAATCCATCAAAAGGAAATGGCAGAAGCTAACTTAAGGGCGATGGAGGCTAAAGACAGACTTTTAAGGGACTTGGAGGAAAAACGAATTGCTGGTGCCAAGGCGGCGGCAGCTGCTCAGAAGAAACTTTTGAAGCGCAGTTGAAAGCGAAAGAAGAGAAGCCAAGCGAGCCGCTGCTGCGTGCAAGCGCAATTAGATGCAGAAAGGAGAAAGAAAAGGATGTTTGAAGGGGAAACGAAAATACTATGGCAGATTTTAGTCAGAAGCCGGTAGAATTGCTGAAAGTAGGGGATACTATATTAGATAAGGATTTGAAGCCAACACGAGTTCTCGGAGTGGTTTATGAATTTCTTGGTGGTGATAAGTTTTATGGATTTGATAACAGCTCCTATTTCTTCACTAGTAATCATTTATTAGTTGGCCCATCTATCGATGGGGTATTGGGAGATTTTCAACTTTATGCAAAATCTACTGAAAGCCTCATCAGCATAAATCCACTCATGAAGTACTTGAGTGTGAGTAATATGGAAGACCATCAGCCGCTACAAGTTTTTTATATAAATGAAAAACAGTCTGTTTCAGTTAGAAATGTACAAAAGGTTTTTAAAGATCCAGAGGAATATCCGTTCGAAACATTTGTATATGATATTCGAGTGGATAGCCCAACTGGGACCTACTTTTGTAATGGGTATGTTTGCAGTCATGAAATCCCACCGTTTGAACACTGGCCCAATACCATGAGCATTTTATTTTCTCTGATGAGAACGGAGTCGTTTCAGAAGTTGGCTCAACTTCCATACACAATTCAGAATGAAGAATTCATCCAAGTTTTAACCAGCAAGGTTGCAGAAAAAGTGAGGCAGTTTTTGCAAAAGGAAGATGGGAGAAAGGTGAAAGTCGAAAATGAGTATGAAATCATGACGCTTGGAGATGTTGACTTGGAGGGATGTTTTGAGCAAATTTTTAGTAACCCATCTACATCCGCTGTTGCGGTGGGATTATATGCGAAAGTTGGGCCGATTTTTTCTCCCTATTTAGATGAAGCTTCGGATGCGGATCCAAATGAAGTGGGAAAATTGCAACATGATTTGTATCAAATTATTATTCGAGAGTTGACTACTTATGTATCCTAAATAACAAATTTAATTTCATTATCTCTAGAAATGTTGATAATATTTTATAAAATACTTATAATGTAAATACTTGAAATATTTTAATTCCAGTTTACTAATTATTCTCTGAAAAAAATTTCCGGCTTTAATAAAATTGTATATTTAACAGCAACTATGATTTTGAGAGTGGTCTTGATTCATTTACATGATTTTTTACTATTTTTTTGCAAGAGACATGCATGATATTTATACGAGAAAAAGGCAAAGTTTCACCTTTCCAGAAACGAACATCTTTATGTGATAAATGAATTACAGTGTAATAATAATAATAATCCGTTGGACTTTTGCATATACATTCGTTCTCTTTCTGGAGTAATTGTTTTGAGAAATAATCATTGCATAATGAAAAATAAGTTAAGATAACTAGAGTTTTGACTTATGATTCAATTAAAAATGCCATATTTCACTTCAAAAAATATTTATCACATGTTAAAGGGATCTTCTTGTATTCATTTCACTGTTTTTTACGTTTAAAATACTTTACGTTACGTTACTCATCTTCACTTAGAAAGAAACCAATATCCGTATATTTTATCCAACATCTCACGGCACCCCAATTTTTTGCATTGATAGTATTTGGGAAATGTATAACTCGTTTACAAGATGCAACAAACGTAAACCCATGATATAAATAGCTTAAAATCAACACAAGGAATATTAATGAATACAGTTAAGTACTTTTTTTTATTCAAAATGCAAAATAAATTCCGATTTGAATTCGATTTGCCAATACGGATTTTTTTATAAACACAAAACATATTTTGTTGGCGCTACAACTTTGCAGTTTTTGGATATGACAATTTTAAATTATATAATTCTATCATGTTTGCAAATTCCATCGTAATTTTTTATTTCAACAAGGATTAACAATACATCACTTTTTTATTTGTAATCTACTTTTCATGCATTGCAGGGTGGCTCTTTACAAAAATTTTCAAAAAAGGTAGAACACCTTGACGGCGAAGCATATGAATACTTGCGTGTAACATATGGCAAATGACCGCAAATGCACGCCAAACTTGTTGACGTCGTTTCCAATTTTCTCTTAAGGGATGGACCGACATTACCATAGACCGTTCTAAAGTTGTGCGTGCTGGCTGAAACCTTTCCACACTTTGAATGGTACAAATGGCCATGCGGCATATTGAACTCATTTGTCTGACCAAATCCAAAGTCCACAACGCAGCTCAATTGATTAGAAGATAGGAAACGGGTGTTAATCTGCACACCATAATTTAGTCCAGTTAGGGGAAAGATTGGCGTTCCACAACCATCCTGGTAGATTCCTTTATACTCCTTCCGATTACAGTCGTAAAGCGGTGGAGGTGGAATGGTCCAAACTGTGTCAATGGGCAAAGGCTTGCCAACCACATCACAGTTCCCTTCTCCCAACGGCATCACTTGGCGGTACTCCGTCTTATCAAATTTTTGAAGGATGGTGGGATACCAAACAGAGCTTCTCCAGGTTCCTTTACATTGGGTGAACATTTTTTCGTGATGAGGACCACGATGCCAGAAACATGAATAACCTCCGATATCCATTGCCCGCTCACACTCAGTAAAATTGGCGTAGCAAAGACACTGAGTCCAGGCCACTCTGACGGGGTTGTCAAAGGCGATGTCGTCTGTTAGCACGTCAATTCCTCGCTGACGCCGTTGAACAAGTTTCTCCAAGTATTTTGTGAGGTTCGCGTGCCGAAGACGAAATTCGCAGTTTTTGACAGCAGAATCGAAGCTCGGCAGGTGGCAGACTCGGACGTCGGAAACGGTGCTGATTCCGTATCGGTAGCAGCAGAATAAGGTGTCAGTGGAGATACTTGAAAGGGTTTCATTCGTTTGATTCTGAAGCTCTTTCCATTGACTCGCGGGGATGAGCTCGAGAGTTGCGTTCACTCGCTGGGTGAGATTAGTTCGATTTACAGTGGGAATTGGAGGGTTTTTGCAGTCATCTAATGGAAGTAAAGTTGTGATTGTTTGGCCGTAACAATCCGTCAAGCTGGGGGAACTTTGTATCGCGACTGTGCTGATTGAAGGACAATCTTTGGGGGTGCCACCCTCCAAGAAAAATGGGACTTGGTCGAAATTTCCATCTGATTTAGATTCCATGATGATCGGGATGTTTATGGTTGCTGTGCTGTTCTCCCACGAAGAATTGCATTTAGTGACCATTTGATCAATCTTGACGATTTCGGAGGATACACGACCCTTAGATTTTATGCAGGGTGGCAGGTATCTCCGAATGCACATCTTGTGAGTAGTCTCAGAGGTTGAATTATCTTCACAAATACATTGTCGCCAAGTACCCTCCCAAGTTGTATCGAGAGTGAGTGAAAAATCTATTAGTTTCTCTACTTTATCTCCGATGAAATACGCCCCAGTTTCAAGAACAGCAAGGCCCCTGGTCAGCTGAAACTCGTGGAGCTGTCGTTGGTCCGATCGCGTCTTGTTATTACAGCGATTGATAACCGTGGCGGCGTTCGGAAGGTTGCAAATGAGTCGCTGGTCCTTAGGAAAACTGGCATAGGAGTAGCAACAATGAACCTTCTGGGTTTGATTGAAAGGGAGTTCATCAAACTTTGCCATCGTGTACTCCGGAGAGAGTCTTATTTTCGGGGAATGAAGCTGTAACGCTTTACCATCCGTGAAAGTTCGCACGGGAATGTTGAGGCAATCATCTGTTTCCCCTTGAGGAAGTTGGGAGAGGAGAAGGTCGTAAAGGAGTGGGTTCCCATCATTTTTGTAAACTTCTTCGTAACTTTCGTCAATATGACAATGGTTTTTGACCGACGGGTCAGAAATCTTCTGGTGACGCTCGTAACTCTCCCAAATCTCGTTAATGAAGGTTATGATGAACGGTGTGATGATTCCTTTCTCAGTATAGTTCGGCCACTTGTGAGGACAATCTGGCAGTGGGCTAAACACGTCGACTTCCGCTGCAGGTAGGGGTTTCTGAAAACAACAACACAAAATATTCAATTTGTTTTTTGTTGGTAAAAATTAGATCGCGAAAATGACTTGCAAATCTTACAACAACAAGCGGAATGCACTTCCCAACCCACTCCTTGTAAATGGTCTCGTTGTTCTCCTCCATGAGCTTGTTGGTGCACATACACATACTCCAAATTTTGTCATTTTGCTCCAACCAATTGGGCCTGTTCTTGGCCTCGTGGTATCTCACCGTCAGCTCCAGTTTCCGGTGAAGTTGGTCATGAACAAAGATGTCGAATGGGGTCGCATCCCGAATCCCTCTATCTCTTTTGACCACCTGACCGCACCATTCATCCTTGTTCAGTGACTCCAGTTCTGGAGCATTGCAAAATCTCGTCTGATTCGGGGTCTGGAATGCCTGCCCTTTATATTCGTAGCAGCAAACGAAGGCCCGTTTATTCTCATCTGTTTCATTCACCACGAACTTTTTACCGGACACGCTGTAGTTATATACTTTGAGACGTAGCAATGGGCTGTTCATTTTCCCATTCGATTTCGGATCCGGCAGGTCAACTTTCCAGTTTGAACAATCATCCTTTCTTAACTTTTCAACCGGTTTTCCCGCACAATCCGTCAAGCGCAGCAGGTCAGAAGGCGGAGGGTTCGGAAAGCGACAAGGGTAGCTGTACTCCTGCTCGTCGTTGTGGCTGTATCGATCTGAGAAGCTGGTTTCATTGCAGTAGGTTCGGTAGCGCTCATGTTCCACGGGAAAAACTAAAGCTGAATCCGAACTCGCTTTGAAAAGGAGGGGAACCTTAACTGGGCCACAGGTTAGCGCGTAGTCCTCCACAATTCCGGTGAAATATCCAGGTAAACAAGGCAGGAGTTGGAGGCCCACACATGCGCAGTCCTCTTCAGACATCGGGGCGATTTGAGGATCTTCCAGAGTGCACAAGCAGGTTCTAATCGCGTCCTCATTCTTCGCAATGTATTCTATTGAATTTCCCATCTCATTCGTTTGATAATGAAGTCTTTCCAACAGCTTCCGGTAGTTTTGTTTGATATTCGCAGGCTGTAACCGGTTTCTTGATGAGGTCGTGTTGCAGAGACTCCTGAACGTGTGGGCATCCGGTAGGTTGCAAACTCCAACTTGAATTTTACTTCCGGGATAGCCACCATATTCGAAGCAGCAAACGATGCTATGAACGGAAGGGAGACCGGGAAGATTTGGAACGTAAACGGGCTTCAGTTTCGCATCAACTCGTATTCCCCTCTCAATATTTGCTGTTGAAAAGGGAATCGTTCCGCAGTCATCGGATTTGTTTGGGTTAATAACATTTCCAAAGCAGTCAACCGGCGGCGCTGTGGGTTCCACTCCAAAATCCTCTGTATAAGGAAAATTGTATGATGGATGAGCTGCCGTTCTACATTTCGAAGAGTTCAGTGTTATTCCATAATAAAACATTTGATCAACCGCCCCAAAGTAATTGTATAGTGCTGAAGTGTTGGAGTCCACAATTGAGAAGGGTTTGTAGACAAAGGGCAATTTTAGACGGGAAGGAGCTCCTCCCCAGTTGGCTTTACAGCTAAAATTAATCGAAGAAGGATAACTTCCACCGCTGAGACAAGGCGGGTTGTCAATGAACAAGGATGAGTCAAACCGGTAGTCGAGATGTGTATTCGCAGGAGTAGCTGGTGTGCTTGGAATAAATCCGGGCGGATAACTCGGGAGTGGGGGTGGAGTTGATTGATAAAATCTGTAGATTTGGTCCTCAACCGTTCTTACCGCGTGGATTTGGGTGCATTCCCCACGCTCGTTGCAGATGGTATAAATGTTCAGATTTGTACGGTCCGGACGGAAAGAAACGGTGACCATTGAGGCGCCCACCACAACACCAACAAGGCCAACGAGAAAGTGACGGTTGAAGTGGAATCCTTTTCCCACCCAGTATGTATTTTTTGAGGCGAAAGAGTTGATCAGGGAGAGAATCTGTTTTTGTGAGAAAAATGTACCATATACTCTGTAATATGATTCGTATGCAAAATTCAGTTTTGAAATAACTTACAAATCGTCTCTCCTTTGAGCTGCCACAATGAACAAGCCCACGGCGTCTCACGTATTCGATTGCAATCATCATATTATCTCCAGCGTGGTGAACGAGTCCCCCAAACAGCCAATATGTCAGCCACGTCGCGCCACACATTGCGAGTGTAGCTATTACAGTTTCCCCTTTAGCCAGCTTGACCCTGAGGGGAACTGGGAGGTCTATTGTCCCCTTTTTCGATTGATCTAGTCCCTCCGTGTTCGGTTGCTCGGTGGAGAAAACAAATAGGTCGAAAAACAGCCAGATGCTCAATACTATTTGCAGCACGATGCTCAGCATAAATGGGCTAATGTAGATGATTGAAGCGTGACTCAGGTTCCGAATGAGTGAGGCGATGATGAGATGTTCTGCGTATAGTTTTTCCAAAGGAATGTACTTCTTGATATTACCCCATGTTCCATCTTCCAGTTTTTTAGAACCTGAGAAAAATTCAAAAGAAAAATTGAAGCGAAATTTCGTTTAAATTTTTTAAATAAAAGTATTTGGCTTACTTTCTCCAAAACGGTATATCAGCCTCAGATTAAAGGTCTTTGCCATGTTTGATATTCCCTTCGCATACACCATAAACTGGAGAAGGACCACTGTGATTGAAGTCAAACAATGAAGAACGATAACCAATCCAAAAATCTCGACAAATGAGAAATAGGTTGACTCCCGGATTTCAAAATCAAAAGGGTGTAGAACAGCCAGACCTAAAAAGCCACAGTTTCCCCGAAAATCGGCAACACTCGTCCGGGCGAAGAAAAGGAGGATGAAAAATCCCAACACGACGCCAGTGACTCCCAGTAGCCTCACAACCAAATTGTGTAGTCCTTCCGTGGCGTCATATCGAGTTAAAAATATGCCCATGTTGAAACGACACATGAACTCGGCAAAGTGAACTCCCTGTTCCATCACGGATGAGACACAGTAGATAAAGAGGAAAAGGGAGATGATCGCCACGAAGAGGGTTTCAGTGAAATGGTTAGCAAAGCCAATCTTCAGAATTTTTCTACAAAAAAATACCTTAAATTCTTAAACGAGTTAAAAATACTTTTGCTTATAATAACAAAAATTTCTACTTTGATATTGGAAGGGGTTCCCTCAATCCGTAGATATATAGGAGGTTATAAGTCGTCCCGAAAGCAATCGTAAAGAAGAAGAGGGTATTCAAAAGCATGGCAATAAAAGGCAGCGACATCGGCACCCACTTGACTTGGACGCAGTGGTTTCCCCTCACAACTTTTGAGTAAGGACTCAACCCCAGCCAGGTGCTGATCTTGTCCAAAACCTTGATGGAGTTGAGAAACGCTGCAAGCTCAGGTTGAATGGTTCGCTCTTGGTTGATACCTTCTCTTTTCTTTTTAAAGCGAAATTTGAAGAACGAAGTTTTTGATGAAAGGTCAATCTGACTCGGTCCCGCAACTATTTCCTGATCTTCATCAAAGTCATCGTTTTCAGAGCTGGTAAACTCGAGCCACTCGCTATCTCTCTCGGCATTTGTCATTGCTGTAATTTGACTGACGCTTGAGATTAGACGTCCAGGTCCTGCAGGTCCCGTTGCTTTTATTTCTGCGGAAGCTCGGCGAGCGGTCACGTTCTCTGGTTCGATGGAGGGGACTTCAGATTTCCGCTCCGGTTTTCGAAGTATTGGACGAGGGGAGGAGGTCGAAACTCCGGATGTGCTTGAGCTACTGTATTCCTCTCGAGTTTTTAAAGTTATGCGCACTTTCCGGTCTGTTATACTCGAGGAGGAACTGCTGCTTTTAAGGCTGGTCAAGGAAATGCCACTGACAGAGCTCTTCAGTTTCTTTACGGAGGGATTAAGGTAAGTGGCTGCAAGACTGACTCGGGATTTCTTCATTTTTCCTGACATCGTGTAGTGCCGAACAGTCATGGATAGTTTGGATTTTTTGGGATCTCCAGAATGATGATGATGATGGTGTGATGATGCACGTTTCCTGGTAGTCTGGTTGTGGAGGCTTATGGTGGAGGGTGTTGTTGAGTTGAAAATGTCGTCGAAGGCGTCGTCAAAGAAGTTTTCTCCTGCAATGGTTGATCGGTGTACGAGGTTAAAATTTGTGTGCTTTTTGCCCGGAGTTGTACTCCCTCCCGTGCCTCCTCTGAGACGCTTGGTTAGAAGCGTTTTCTGTCTTATCTTCCACCTTTTGTCTTTGAAATAGGTGGTCTGTCTTGGGAAGAGTTTACTCCAGTCTGAAAAGCCACAGGAGGAGCTACACCAATCTAGAAAGCAGGGTGGATGTTCAAAACAGAATCCTGGTGAGGATCTTCTCGTCTGTGATTTTTTCTTTTTTCTCATCACAATTCTGCCTTTCACTTTGATTATTCCATTGGCTGAACTCTCGACCGGAGACCCATCTTCCAAATCCGAAACTCCACTGCTTGATCGCCGTCGCACCCCCTGAACTAATCCGACTTCTCCCTTTAAAGCAACTCGCAGTGCCTCCTTTCCTTGGCGAAGACGGAATACGTTGAACCCATCTCTCAAATCTGACATTGAACTCTTCATTTTGTCAAAATATATTTGCATTTTAAAATCGTACTAATTTACACTAGATTTATTGAAATTTAAAAAATTGTTTTAACTATAGGTTGAAATTTTTTATTTAAATTTGTTTATCATTTTTACTGATGACCAAGGTAACTAACCAATAACTTGATAACTTTTCGACTGTCGACTTTACTTTTCACGAACACCTCTCCGATGAAACAAAACTTTCTGGAGGGTGAGTACTAGACGATGAAAATCCATTAAAATCAAAAGCAGTACGTTTATTTTTTATATTTCAACAACTATTAAAAATACATCTTTTTTATTTCATATCCTAAATTTCATTAGCAGGGTGTACTCGGACTCGGACAAAAACTATCAAAAAAGCTCTGGCAGGTGGACTCCGACGCATTTCCGAACTTGTCTTGGACATACGGCAAATGGTTGCAGATGCACTGAACACTTATTTTCTTCGTTTCTAATACATATTTAAGGTATGCATTCGCACTACGGTGCTTAAATAGATAATTGTAACTCCTGGCTGAAACATGTTGACACTTTGAATCGTACAAGTGTTTATTTGGAACATTGAAGACGCTATACTGATCAAGGTCGAAGTCGCCAAAGTCCGCAACGCAGCTCAATCGATAATCTTCTATGTAACGTGAGTTAATTCTTATCTTCGCAGTAAGTCCATCGCTCATGGGAAAGATTGGCGTTCCACAATCATCCTGGTAAATTTCGGAATACTTCGTCATATTACAGTCATAAAATGGTGGAGGTGGAATGCTCCAAAGGGTGTCAGTAGGGAATGGCTTGCCGACCACGTCACAAGTTCCTTCCCCCAACGGCATCACTTGGCGGTACTCCTTATCATTAAATTCAGTCTCAGTCTAGCTGTCATTCACTTGAGACCTAATTTGACAAGCCTCCTGCCTTACCTAAATTATACATAAATTTTTCTCTACCTTTTTTCCATACCTTTTCTATTGAACAGAAATATCCCCATTCACAAAATCTCAACTTTATAAAAATACACATATACTTGTGTTAACTATATACTATGGGCATTGGGCGTACCCCAACAAAATCCATTATTTCTGACGAACATCTCGATCTTACTATGGAAGATACCGAAAATACAGATATTTCCGATATAATTGCTTCTCCCTCATCAAATCAAGTTACAAATTCAGCTCAAATCTCAACAGTTATTTCAGTGCCAGTGACAAATCAAGATAATTCCCTGTTAAAATGTTTCGAAGCTTTGCTTGACAAAAAGTTGGCAAATATCCACAAACTTGACAAAATTGACGAAATAGATTCGTTCCTCAGAGAATCAGTGCAAACCCACAGTGCCGAAATTGCTGAACTGAAACATGATTACTCAATCATGAAAGAGGACAATTCCATCATGAAAAAGGAAATATCTGACTTGAAATACAACTTTGAATACCTGTCCAAAGAAATTCATGAAAAAAACCTCATCTTTGGTGGTCTTAGTGATTCAGATAACGAATCAAATAATGCTCTCTGGGAATCAATCTGCAAGTTAATTTATGACATTACTGAACTCAATATTACACCTGACATTTTGTACAGAATCGGGAAATACCGAGCTGAGAAGCACAGACCAGTTTGTGTAAAGTTTTTAAGTATGACTGATAGAAACCGGGTATTTGAAAACCGGAAGATGTTGTCGTCTCCATTGTACATCAGTGAAGATCTTCCTTTCACTATGAGACGTGACCACGCGGTTTTATATGAGAAAAAGAGGTCGTGGAATGAAGAAGGAATTGATGCAACAATAAATTTCAAGAAAAGAACTATCACATCTTGTAACAATGAGACCTTTGCTGCAATTGATGGTCATATGGAAAAAATTGTCTCACTTCCATCAAACAACCACAGAAGTTTCCTGACAAATACCTCAGCATCATTTGATTTCTCGTCACAATCTACCTCCACCTCATCCGTTAGTTCTCAACAAAAATCTCCAAAAAGACCACGGATGAATCCTTTTTTAGGACACAGCTCAACACGCCCACCGCTGGAGGTAAGAAGACTAAAGTCAACCTAAACCACCACCTCAAACCAACAGACTTCGAATCAAGAAAACGGACCTTCTCAAAATAGCCCACGTAAACTCTCAATCTATTAGAAATAAGCACAATCAAATTCAACACACACTTAACTCTAAGAAACATGATATTTTATGTATAACAGAAACCTGTCTGAAGAGTAACAGCCAACTTTTACATTTTAACAACTACAAATTGTACAGAAATGATATTCGCAATCAAGGTGAGCGTGGTACTGCTATTCTTGTAAAAAATGACCTAAAATGCGAAGAAATAGGGCTTGACATAATACCATCCTCGAACATTGAATTCCAAATCCTAAAAATTCAAGTAAATTTTTATAAAACTGTACTAGTTTGCTGTATTTACAGGCATCCAAACTATAAAAAAAGCGTCTTAAAATCTGATCTTGCCTTTTTTAGAACATTATGCAATAAGCTGCATTCTCTCAACAAACCATTTTTCATTCTTGGTGATTTCAATCTCAGGGATAGTTTTATTGAACCGTTTAACAACTATGCAAACCTCCTGAAAATAGAGCAGCTAGTAAAATCACCTACTAGGAATAACAAAACTCTCGATCTTATCTATACAAGTGTTCCTTATGCTATTTTGAACTGTAGCACATTTGACGCTTCCATTGCTGACCACCTACTTATCGAATGTTTAGTGAACATGAGAAAGCCAAAAGCTAGCAAACAACGTACCCCATATAGGGATTTTAGTAACCTGAATTTGCCATCCCTTCTTACAACCATCAACATTTCCTTTCATAACCTCTTCCTAGATCCTTACCTTCTCTCCGAAACACTTTTGCACTGCTTTAATACGCATGCACCTTTGAGGTACAAAACAATGAAGTCTGAGGGCAAGCAAATTCGTCTTTCGAATTCCACCAATGTCCTGCTGAAAGCGAATCTCAAAGCATATAAATTAAATATGCGCAAGCCATCGTTGCGCACCTCTGCTGCAAAATTGTATGTGCTAAAGCGACGCATAAAAACTTGCATTAAGGCTGATACTAAATATCACCTTAACTCGCTTATACACGAGCATGGTACGTGGAAAGGCTTGAAAAAAGCTGTTTACATTAAAGCAAAAGAAACAGCTTGACGGTAACCTCTCACCAGATGATATCAATGACTTTTACGTCAATATCTCTAAAAAGACCTCAACATCAACCTCTCTACCTGATAAACCTCCTAACCTACCATCCTTTCCTGGCAAATTCACCTTACTGCATTTCACTCAAAAAGATCTATTTAACGCTTGGTCACAAATGAAGAATACCAACTCAAAGTCAAGTGACCCTATTGGGATTTGTCCACTTATGATTAAATTAGCTTTACAGTCTGAAAGCTTTTGTTGTTATCTAATTTCCATGTTTAATCTCTTCATCGACAAAGGGAAAATCCCTGAGATCCTTAAAACCTCTAGAGTAGTGCCTGTACCCAAAATTGACGATCCCAAATCACCTAACGATACCCGTCCAATAGGAATTCAACCAGTTCTTACTAAATTACTAGAAAAGTGTATTCTTCACCAACTTTCAAGCTATATAGAATCTTCCAAGATTCTTTCAGACTCACAATTTGGTTTTAGGAAAAAAACTCAGTACAACGCATGCTCTTATAGCTATCACCGACTTTATATACACAAATTTTGATCAAGGGCATATTTGTATTATGGTATCACTAGATTTCCAAAAAGCTTTTGACAAGGTTAACAGGCGTATTCTACTTCATAAAATGAAATGGTATGGCATTAATTGCCCGATCTTGGAATCCCTACTCAAAAATAGGAAACAATTTGTCTCATGTAACTACAACAATCAGAACTGTAAATCCAATACTAAAGAAACGGAACTTGGTGTAGTCCAAGGCTCCTCAATTTCTGCCCTATTCTTTAGTCTAATGATAAACGACCTTCCATTGAGTCTAAAAAATACTATTACGTACATGTTTGCTGACGATTCCAACATCTTAATCGCAGGCAAACCAAGTGAAATTAACGAGGTGAGAGCCAACTAAAGAGTCTAGATAAATCAGGCCTCAAGTAAGGGCAATAACG
>LJIJ01001686.1:0-38413 GCA_001718145.1 Orchesella cincta
AAAAGCGACTCTAAACATGCTGAAGATGGTGCTGTAGCCATTATGTTTGCTTCAACTTTCACCTCGGATGCTGTAACTTTCAGGGAGAGTCCTGGAATCTCTTTTTTGTTCAAAATGCTTCACTCGCGTTGTAACCCTTTAAAAGTTACTGGGCGCCCTCGTGTATCTATGAAATCAGCAACTCGCTGTGGTAAATTGCAACAATATGTCGACAATTGATTCCTCGGTCATGTAATCCCACTTGTTACCAGCTTTGAATCTAATTCTGAGCAAGTAGGAGGATGCTGATTCGTACAATTTTGGTTTCTCTTCCAAAATTTCTAAGATGTGTCGTTTGTCAAAATCATTCATTGGTGCCTCCCGAAGGAAAGCAGTGCAAAGGTCATCAAATGAAGTGTTTCTGTCTTCAATGAGGTCTTGATTCAGAAGAAACCATTGATTTGCTTCTGGATTCTCAAAAGCCGTAGCCAATATGAATTTCTTGGCTGAGTTGCTGTAGTTTTGTGATATTGCCCAGTTACTGTATTTTCGAAAGAACATTTCGACTTCAGTGGTGCTAAGGGTCGAGTCGTATTTTGGCATGAACTCCATTTTGAATGACGCTTGAATATATGCGAATTTCTCCCAAAATGCGTGCTGTTTGCGTGTAATATCAAAATTATTGTATTAGAATGCTTACTGTTCCATTGGAAGAGAGTACGGGGCGATGTGAGACGGCGATTTTTGATAAGGTATTTTGATACGGATAAGATAGTGATAGTTGAGTCTTGTCGGATGAGCTCGCTGGTAGGAAGCTGTTGGATTTTGTTCGCTGGAATTTTCACTAATTTACACTGTATTTGTCAATGTTCAATTTAGTAACACTAGATTGTTTAATGCAAATTTGGAGTGGAAAAAGTCACTTTCACTATTTTGAGTTAATTCTAATTCAATAAATATTGTACTTTAAGAAATGGGGGTTACTCGCTTGCACGGAGAAGGTAACGAAAACGAAGCTCAAATCTCCACCAGTCGCGATTCCGGCGTTTGGAATGCCTCTTAGGTCGTGCTCCGTAAGTATTACGGAAATATTGTATAATAGTAATATGCGAATAAGATGCAAGAGTAATTCAGAGAGATGATTACTGATCGGAAGTGGAAAGGCAAGTGTTCCGTTTATTAATCAGATCGCCACTGGCGAGCTGTCATCAAGAGTTCATTCATAAGATCATTCACACATAATATTATGCACATCATCATGATCATGATGCACAGAGAAGTTGAGATGCAGTGTACCTACTGCAATGGTATTCTACGAGCTAATTATGTATGTATATTATATAAGCCTAACTATACTACACTTATATTACAACTTGGGATGCAAGCAAGCTATATGACGGGTAAGCTCATATGTGAGTGAGAACGGCACTCTAGGTTGCTCCACAACAAGTCCTTTCATTCTGCTAATTTAACTATGTGACCTGTGTTTGGGTTCATATACGAACTAGAAAAGTGACAAAACAAAAATATAACAATCATAAGGTTTATTTCATTTTATAAAAACAACACCAATGCCGCTCAGCACAATATAAACCGATAATATGGAATTGATGACGCTTGCTGGGGTAATCCAATAAACTGTAATTGGCATGAACTCAATCAATAATTATAAGTCTTAATTAATACCACGTCCTTTTTGGCGGCCGACACAACAGGAGACAGCCAAATTCATACTCTAATTGAGGAAGTATTTATTTAGTTCTTTGTCATTTTACCGTTTTGTCTTTCAACAAAAGCAACCTTGTTCGATGGGTCTAAAAATAATTTTGACTTGTCTATACTAATTATTTCACCTTAAATCAATTTGTTGAATATTCCCCAATAAAATTACACAAAAAATCATCTAAAACTCTGAGATTTAGATACTACCAGAATGAAAGGAATTTGATACAAACCAACCTAATTACTCTTATAAACAGAGATAAAAAAGTCTTACAAAAATAACAATCTAGTAAAAACATTTATATAAATGTCGTTCACATTCAACCGTACGCTAGTTTATGAAACCTGGTGTTTCTTACTCCAAAATTGGGTGCGCTTTTTTAATTTTCGTAACACTTTTCTGACCTGTTTCCAGTTCATCCTGAGCCCAAGAACCGATCTGCTACAAGTAACCATGCATGATGATGTTCCGCTCAGCCCTCCGGTTTTTGCCTTGGTTTCAAGTCCACATAATGATAATAAAGCTCACCTCGGAGTTTCATGTTTTTTCTCGTCCATTGCGCAAATGTTCTTAAGCTTCTGCAATAAATAAACAAAATTGAGCTTGACAGTCATAATTTTCAAGGAACACATGCAGGAAAAGTATTTATTACTGATTTTTACCACGTCCGTGTCAGTTTATGGAAAGGGGTGTGGAAAAATGCATCTCCTCAATTTAGCTTGACAAATGAAAATGCAAGCTCTTACATTTAGTGTTTCTATAGAGTAGAACAAGGAAAATGAAAATCAAAGAAGGAAAGAGGTTGAATGCAAAAATATTGTCTTAAAATGTTCTTCTTACCCAACCAAAGTATGCATGTCATACTTCCAAAATTGAAAGAAAAATTACAAATATATTTCTAAAGTCAAATTTACAAAATGCACAAATGGAACGAGCTGCAAAACAATTCCTTCGGAATAACTTTGAGGAATCAGTTTATGAGAAATGATATGGTCCGTACGCAAAACCAAATTTTGGTAATGCTGCAACACAACGACTGACGACGGCAACGTTCTTATCCGTTGGGAAGAAGCAAATGAAACTAATATCACAGTGACCAACAAATTTCCTATTCTCACAAAATTATCACTTGATTGCTTTGGTTTTGTTGACTTTTCTGCTTTTCACGATAACATTGTCTTGAGGATGGTAGATGTTTCACGAAAAATACTATAATTATTACATATTACGTGAGCGTTAAGGCATAATTATACTTTTCAGAGAAGGTCCATGGTAAAGTGTAATTAACACTAATGGGATATTGAAACTGAGGGAGGACGACAGTTCTGAGAAACCTGATAATGGATTTGCTCGAGGGCAATATGACAAACATAAAAAACAACATAATCTGAAGCTTTGCTTAATGATGCAAACGATTTAAAATGTTTTCTTCACGGAGCAATATTATGAGCATGTTTCCATTTTATTAACGCAACTGCGCTTTCAATTTTTCATAATGAGCATTTGCTTGGTTACGTAGTCATATGCACGTAAGTGATCAATAAGGTATTTATTACTATTTATGATGGCAATAAATGAAAAATGTGTGACCTGGTTGTTACAAAATCACACTTTCGTCATTCATGTTTATTCGTGAGTTTTTGTTATTGTAGAATCGTATATATTCTTGAGAGAAACAGAGATAACCGTAGTTTGTAAAAGGAAAAAGCAATAATATGGTACAGATTAGGAATTCAGTTTGTGAGTTTCCTTTCTTTGTACCTTCAGAAACTACATTTTTAATGATGATGGCAGGAAAGACGATCCGGATGTACATTAGTGTCTCTCGTTGTATCCTGTTATCACCTCGTAAAAATCATTAAGTTAAAAAAAATTGATCATCTCAGCTTGAGATGCTCTTTTGATGATGAAATGATTGAAGTGCATTATTAAAGCTGATTCTCAATTTTCATGTGCAGAAAAACTCAATAATAATAATCGTTTATTGTCGTATGGTTCCCAATAATATTTGGTAATTACACCATGAGAACATTCAATGCTTGTTACAATTTTTGTTAATAAAAAGGATTTCACGCATATTTTAAACTTTCTACTTCATTGCTTGCATAATGAAAATCAAGAATGGTTTCATGGTTTTTTTAATCAATTGTAAGTTGCTTGATTGTGTGGTAGCAATTGTCATTTCATATTTATATATATAATATAATGCTCCACAGCATCCTTTCCCAAGTTTCTTGGGAAGAAAATTGCGAGTTTACGTAAGTGAGATATATTTGAATGATCAGAAAAACAAATTATATAACAGACTGGTTTTGGAGAATGATGACCTTGGTTGCAAATATTTTTCCATTTTGCTCACAGTAAAAATATTTCCGAGCTGGAATGATAAATAGAGAACAAAGTTCTCATGGTTTTCATGACTGGAAAACGATAAAATCATATTCTGATTATTTCATATTAATACAATTGGAGTTTACGTAAGTGAGACATGTTGTGAGAGGGGTAACGTGAGAATGATCAGAAAAACAAGATTATTTAACAGACGTCCTTGTTTGTCTGAAAACTAAAGCGTAAATGTTTAAAGGCATAATGGAAGCTGTATTAATCAACAATATACTGTTCTTGCACTCAACAACGAGGAAGATTAAATTTAGCGTCTCAAACTTTTTGAAGTTTTTTGTTTTTGAAAAGATTCGTGTCTATTATATTTGTTAGGAATTTGAAGATCGGAACGTTGCATTATTCACAACTTTAAATAAATAGAAACTTATCGTTATCATTAACAAAAATGTTGATTTTTTATTGTCTCTTAAGTTGTGCTGGAAAACAATTCATTGTGAAAACAAGAATAATATGAAGAATCGTGGCTGAAAAGGAATATGGTCAATCAATACTTTTAGATGCCTGATCTCTCAAATATGACATGATTGAACTAGCAGTATTCAGCTAGCTTTCATACATCATCATGTGCCATTTTTTTATCGACACGTTTTTAAATAAAAACTTGATTGGCTTCTCAGGTGTAATTGTTTGGTTAGAAGAAGCAAAATATCCTCGAGTTTTCTCTTTTGTCTCCAAAACATAATGCCTCAAAATTTTAGCACTTAAACTCAATTTCGTCATCATCGCAAACTTGTACCCAATACATTTTTGAGTACCGCCAGAAAACGGAATAAAGGAATATGCAGGTCGAGACTTGATCTCCTTCTCTTTCTGGAATGAATTTCTGTGGGTTCGGAAAGTATTCTGGGTTCTTATGAAGTCCTTGCACTAAAATTTCTACATCGGAGCCAGCATCGAGTACTAGATTTTCGTTTGAAAAGGAAAATTTTCCCCGGTTTAAAACCAAGCTGAAATACAATATGAAATTTAAAAAATTACCGAGTTTTAAAGGTTTCTCAATTTTTCTCATATAGAAGAAAACAGTTGGGAGAAGTCGTAACGTTTCATTAACACACACCTCCAAATACTTCAGCTCTCGCAAAGCCCGAAACTGGAGTTGGCCTGAGGGCACAGATCATATCTTCAAATATCAATGTCAACTCTTCCCTACACCGCTCCTGATGCTCCGGATGTAGTGCCAAGAAAGAAGAGAAATTCTAGTGAAATTTTAGTGCCAGCGTTCACTCATAACCCTATCAAAATTCCATAACATAAATGAACAAACCACTGCAAGCAATAGTCTCCAATAGAATTATCAGATTTCACTGCGATCAAAAGAGTGATACTCTCTTCAATATTCCCTCAACAGGAATACCAGCGGCGGCCAAGACATGTTTGATTCCTTCCCCGCGTTTCTGTCCTGGAATGTTTGGATTTTCTTTGAGAGTCGTGTCACCGATAATTTTCATCGATTTAAGAACACCCTTTTCTATTTTAGACATTGAGTGAAATCGCCAAATAAAGTAGGAGAGAAGCCAAGGGTTATAACACCTTGTTACTATGATTTCCTTTGCGCTGTATAAAAAACAATGAGCAATTTTACCTCCGTTTTTACCGATTGACTGTGTCGGTACTATTCAGCTTGCAGTCGGTCATGGACTCCATATCGGCAACAGTTTTTCCAAAAGCGGCACTTGTGATAACTTCAATTGAGTAGCTCATCAAGATATCATCAATTCGCTGTTCGGTTTCGTAGGCAACCCTTACTCCTATTTTGTGGAGAAAATTGTCCGTCTCTTTATTCAAGGTTGCCATAAAGCTGCGAAGGGTTTTGAATGAGAACATGTGCTTTTCCAAAACTCTCCTTCGGAACTTCCATTTTTCATCTTTGGAAAGTATGAGCCCATCTTGCAAATACGGTTGGAAGGGTTTGTATGCAAATCCTTTTCCAGGGTGGCCCATCTTAGTTGAGCTCAACAGTTTCTGGATATATTCTGGAGAATTCAGAGCGAAACCCTTGTGTGGACCAAGGCAGAAGGTGAAGATGGGTCCGTATGTTGCACACCAGTTTTCCAACACCTGGAGAGTTTCTAAAAATTATAAAATTAAATGCTGAGTAACTCACTTTTTTTATAGACGATAATGATCCAATATCAGTTTATGCTGTCACTTCTCTTGTCGCTCAAAGCTAATACGTTGGTAAGGCCTCCCAAAATATTTTTCATTCCTGGTCCTGGAATCCTTATTTTGCTAATTTTACGGCGAAAGAAACCGTAGTAAATCAAACCCAAAATGACAAAAACGAACAGGAGTCCATTTTGGAATGTGGTGGGGAATCCGCCCGGCTTGGCCGTCAGATACTCTTCATTAATGGAATTTATTTCCATTCTAAACAGTTTTATTTTTTAAGCCAGCTTAATAATTTTTGTGTGCTTTCATACAGGCAGCAATGTTTTAAACATGGAGTTATTAATACTCACAGTTGGCCTAAAAGTTGCTCAGTTTGGACGAAAAAAGGAGCTGCCCATTCTACGTAAAGAATGTAAATCAAAATGAGGTAAATTCCACGAGTCCGACGGTTTTTATCCAATACTATTTGTGTTTGAATAAGATCAGAAATATACTTGCCTACCACAACATCCAGTTTCTGCTCTTTTCTGCTCCTAGATGAACCTGAGACACGTATAAAACTCGCAAGGTCAACCAACACTTTATAATATGTGTGTATTATACATGGATGAATGATGTGGGAATTTATTTTTAGTTTTAAGTTTTTAATGCAGCCAGATAGTATTCGTAACAAAAGCCAGATATTTATTTGGAAGCTCAATATTGAGAAGAGTTACGACTTGGTTTGCTGATCAGAAAAATTAGATTATTCATGTTGTTGGGAATAATTAGTTCACCATAATCATCTGAGAGAGTCAAGCCAAGCTTGAAATTGCCCACAACAAAATAACTAAAAAATAATCTTGAATTGAACAAGTGGTGGGATTTCGAACAATCTGGGACAATTTACATCTTCCAGTCGCACTATAAAATCCAAATTAATGGGGGCGTTCATAATCTGAATTATTCTTTTTCCACCAAAACCAGAACGAAGTTTCACTTCGCAAACTTTAAATGATTTTCTTTATCAAAAAGTAGGAGTTGTGAGTAAATGTGGGTATGGAAAACATGGTTATGACATAATCGAACAAAACTACTAGGGTGGAAAAGGAATAAAACTATTGCTGAATGTATGTGGGGGTTTCCTTGCGTATGAATGGGTTTTTTTGCAATTACATTGAGTAAATACTTATTATATTGCTGCAGTGAATATATAAAATTTCCACTGAAAATTTGATTTGGTAATAAACCAGCAATTCTTTCAAAATTGACTTTTACTATTATAAAGCTGTTAGTTTTGTTGATGTTTTATTTGTATTTGAATTGGCAGGTCATAAGTTAAATTCATAAAGGCGTTGCGGACTGTCATTAATACTAAAAACACCCTTAAAAGAAAAGAAAAATTACTGGAAAACAAGCAAGTTGTCATAATTGAATGCAATACAGCTGAATGAATGAGACAAGTAGAGTCTCAATCTGTGCTTTCATGTAAAGGCATAACTCTCGCTACTACACGAGCAAGTTAAGTGGCTTGGGTATTGGAATGAGAACAAAGATTCTCATTTGCATGCGAGTTTTTGTACCCCGCAGCACGCCTCAAACATTTTGTAGAATAGTAAATCTTTCAGCCAATATCAATTTTTGGGCTGTGGGTCATTTTACTTCCTGATTGTTTACACGCCCCTCAGCTGAGTGCATCAAGAGATGAATCATCATAATATTTTTGACATTGAATATTTTCAGCTAATTTTTTTAATTGTGTAATTTGACAACTAATTCGTTTCAGGTAGTTATCCAATATCTAGCATGGCTGAGGAAAAACACGAAGCAAAAGTGAAGAAATATGGTTGGAATCATCATCACCAAGTGTTTCCAAAAAAAATGTTGATACTTCCTTTGCGCTACTGGAACTAAATCTAGCTTTCCCATCGATAAGTCAAAGCATCATCAGTGGAAATGTTCAACGGTATCTGTATAATTCGTGGAATACAGGAGTCATCCAAGATTTGGAATTCTGTGAGCCAGCAACTGTTTCCCTTCCAATAACTCGTTGTTGGAAGTATACTCCCCAACTGGAAGAAATGGAGTGGAGTTATCAAAGGAGGATGAACTGGAGAAGACCTTTGGTGGGAACAAATTAGACCTTTGGGAGGTGATTTTACTAAAATTATATTTTTTTCAGTTTATAAATCAGTGCCAAAAGTACTAAAACTAAGAATGACTTGCTTTGTTTATTCTAGCAAATGCAATGAAAACGCATGCCCAACCTCCTCCAAATTTTTGCATTGCCAGAAGGACAAAAAACTGAGTGAAAAAGATTCAGACCAAGACTGTAAAAACGATACTGACGTGTATGTGATTTTCAAGTAATTCTGAGAGTGAGTTGGACGCCTTGCAGATTGAATGTATGCCACGAATTCTATGCTGTATTTTATTTTATTTTATTCTACATTACCAATAATTTTTTCGTTTATAATACGTTTTTTCATCCAGATGCCTTCCGAATCCCAGTGGAAGAAAATGCCATTCAACATTCACTTCCAAAAATCGCCGGAAGCAAAAACCACACCAAAAGAAATTTCTACCTCACACAGTTCTGATTCTGATATCATGAAAGCCGAATTTTTAACCAGAAAGTGCCGAAACAAACACCTTACACAAAATTACAAGCCCGTTCCGAAAGTAGGTCTTTATTCCTGTCGACTGTGTCGGGATATACCTGGATCCAGTTCCGATCAGCTTTTCATTGAGTATTTAGCAACCGCCTATAAAATTTGTACTGTAAATGTAGTCCATCCACTAAATACATGCAATGCTGGGATTGAGGAAAAGCTATCACACGGAGAAAGGCTAGGTCATCAAGGTTCTAAATAAGCGTCAACTGTAAAAAGAAGAGGAAGGAATGGAAACATCACCAGTGGACTCACTCGAGCGGGGTGGAGGTAGAGGATATCGTCCTCAATAATATGGGACGCATGGAAAGAAACCAAAACATTCAGGATAAAAACTATTATGTAAGTTGTATTATACAAATTACCCGTGTCGTTTATGTAAAATCATGAAATGTTACGTGTTTCGTGAAATGTAAAATATTATGACTTCTATTTTTCAGAAGTTTTCTGACGTAGAAGGTTGGTTGAGTTGAACGACAGTTTTTTTTAAAAAATTAGGCATTTAGAGAGATGTGCATGTTGATACCGAAATTACTAGTTTAAATTTACAATGTTGTAATCAGGTTTTTAAGGGAAATGAAAATAAATCTAACATGTATCACTCAAGACTACGTGGGAAATCAATTGGGGTGGATTATATTAAAACGTTTTCTAGCTTGGAATGTAGTCGTTATGTTTTAGCTAATTAATACTTTAAACTAGAAGATTAATATCATATATTGGGTTGAATATTGTAACTTGAGTTTTGCTACTTTTTCTCGGTAAATGTAGCCACTAGAGTACTAGCTCAAAACATTGGTTATAAATGAATGTTGGCTAAATTGGTACGAAAAAATATGATCAGTAGAAGAAGAAAATCCTAGCTGCATTTCGGGTATTAGATAATTGATATACCTTTATGCTAGACTCATAAACAAAACTTAACTGCTTTCAATTACGTACATTTTTATGACGTTTCAATTTGATGCGTGAATACATTTTTTTCTGGAGATGGGAGGGGATAACAATTTCTTCCTACCAATTTTATCAAGTTTGTGACCACAAAACATAATGAATATAATAATGAGCCGGGTATGGTGACAAATCTGTAGATAATCATAACGAAGCTAGTATAGTATTAGAAAAACCAAAAACTCAAAACAGCAACTGCACATTAAATCTTAGGTGCTTTAATCCAAAATATGTTGGGTAGATTTCAGAATCGTAGCACTGTTTGAGTAGGCAGTGCAAAACATTCATAGACAGTGTTTTCTTAGAATGCAGGAAACTGAGAACAATTAACAACTAAGTACCTAATATATACTTTAGTTGTAATTAAAAACTAAAGCAAAACTCAAGTAGATGTTACGATATTACTATTTTAATTCAAAAGGACACCATTGATTTCGCGTTTTGTGAAAAGTTTAAATATTTTATTGCCTTTGTGAGTTCATGTTAGATATCCTTGTTAAATTCAAATAACTACAAAATAATATGGTTTGTCCTTGGCCTGGTTTTACAAGAATTCAAGAGAGCATATATTTACATATGGCAGAATGTGAAGGAAATACTCGACGTGAAAAATATAACGAAGCTTTTGACTTGCGTGCCATAAATGAAATTCTAAATAGACTAGCTCTCAAATGATACATAATACCCAAAATTGTGTCAATGGAAAAGGTGGTCTTTTGACCCTGTGCGAAAGTTCAGATTTGAATTTGCAGTGCATATTATAATCAGCGGTCCAGTAGGTTTCGATTGATATATTACAACCTATATGCGACGTCTGGTAAATTAATTAACGTTGCCGTTTCATACAAATAAATGAAATCATTCAACTCCTTCTTCTTCCTATAGAACTGTCTTTCCCAATCCCAAAAATATTCACGCTATAGGATTGCATTCTTAATAATGTGTACATAATCTTTTGAGAAGAGAATTGTTTGTCAATATTTTACAATGAGTCCACAATACAGAAAAAGGCCAGCGTACTAACACCATCAAGTCTGACGCTCACTTTCTTTCTTTGCTTGGGAGTAAGTTAACGTAAACGTTGGATGGGTTTCATCTGAAGAGAGTCTTGATGATGAGCAGCTAGAGCTAGTTTATATATATTGTGGCTTTTTGCAGTTTACTTGGCGATAGCATTGCAGCAAGCTGCATAACATCAAGAAACAGAGACAGACAGCTTGGGACTGCGACACACTTTGTGCATCAGAGTGCCCCATCTTGGTAACCGCTTTGTATGATCTCACGGCGTTTCTTCTTTTTCTCTCATTTCTCTCAAACCTACTAGTGCTTGAGTATGCAAGACACAAGTGTAAATCAGAGTAGCTGTTGATGCTGATTATCAACAGGTGAGTCACAGTGCACCACTCAACCAGTCAGTTCTCCTTGCCAGTTAAGATAACGAGAATTAAAGTAAATTATTTCAACAATTGAAATTTTTCGATAGATTCATATTATAATTTTTATTTACGTAGTAAAATTATGACACGTTTTGATTTTTGCACATTTATGTAGAGTATATGAGGGTGAAGAAACCTTCAAAGCGGTTGCTGGCCAGAAAAGTTCAGGCAATTATTATAAAAGAGAACGTGGAACCCGGCGACATCAATTTCGACTAGAATAACCTCTAAATAAGTTCTGCGGATCTGAACGAAATAAATGTGAGCAGCTTTTCAACTGAAGCCAGAGGCAAACGCTGTTGACAATAGGAGGAATCCACTACAAATTGTTCGTCTTCACCAAACCTGAGTTCTATATCCTTCCTGGTATGGACTACTTAATAGATAAATTTTGTAGCGGTGGTTCACAAGTATATACACGATATAATTCAAAATGTTTTGATGCTAATTGTGTGAATGCAATTTTCTGTAGTCAACAAATTGATATGAAATTGGTTCAGTGGTATTTTTTTAAAAATCATTTGAATTTATCTTTCAGGGTAGCTGAACTCTGTAAACTGACTCACAAATTCTTTTTTCGTTTGTGGTTCCCCTGATCAATCGTATACAATGGAGGAAACTGGAAAAGAATGGATCCTTGAAAACTTTAGTGTTTTGCTTAAGTTAACTGACTGCAATACTTCTTTTCTTGCGATTCTGCTGGAAAAAAATGTATTAAGCGATGAGGATATTCAGCAAATAGTAAGAATTTTTCCAATATTGACACAGTTTTGATTAAGTGCTAAAAAGCAATTTATTTTTCTAGAAAGCACAAAACACAACATACGGAATGGCGTGGGAGGTGTACAACAAACTTTTTGCAAGAGTAGGCAGCTACGCGGTTTTGCTTCATGCACTACAGGAAACCAATCAAACTGGAGCTGTTGAAATTCTGAATCAAATACATCAGAAAAGTTCGAAAAGAAGAAAAAACGATCATGACTATCCCTTAGATGAAATTTGGACTAAGATTCATCCATCTTGCCTACACGATTATGAGGCTTGCATAAATAACTACCACTTTGAAATGGAACAAGTCCTATGCCGCAAAATAATATCAAAAGAGAAAGGCGATTTATCTGAAGATCATAATCGTATTTTAGGCGACATTTTGACAAGGTTTGAGAAAATGTGTGATCGGAATCCCACCACGCAATTTTCGCCTCGGCAAATAGTTGAATCTAAATGGAGATTAGAACAAGCACTGGGACCGTTAAAACTAGAATATGAACGTAAGTGGACCGAAAACTGGAAATTAGGTCTCGAATCGATGTATCTGTATTTGGACATTTACAAGCTTGGAATTAGGCAGCAACAAAAAACGCTACTTTTAGAGAGTGGAAAACTGGAAATTGGAATTTTAGATTACATGGAGAACGTTAAAAGTGCAAAAGATGAGTTTCGTAGAAAGTTTAAAAATCTGAGTGAAGATTTCCTTAACAGTTGCCTAGACGAGATGGAGAGTTATGCTAGCACTAAATTGGTGGATGTCTTTAAACTGCTGAGGAGATTTCCGTTTCCCGATGCAATGATTTCTCATGACACGGTGCGGGATCCCACTGTAGTTGCTGTAACTTGAAGTTGCAGCTCCGTCAGCTACATTTAAATGTGCACCAAACAAATTAGACTGGGGTTATAAATTATCAATTGGAGATGTAAATTTCTTTGAGTAATACTTATAATCATTTGTTTTTCAAATCACGGGAAACAGACATATTCATTTAAAAAAATTATAATTGGTAAATTCCCCATTGATATTTGTTTTTGAGTATTCAATGTTACATTGATTTCTATGCACGTATTTTCGAAACTACTACTTCTAAACTGTTTGTACTAAATAATACATGTCCCGGACAATTTTTAGTTAGGCTTGTTTATAAATATTGTTCATGAAATGTTATAGTTTTAAATATACCTGTATAGTAAATTATATGAGTAATTAAAATGGTATTAATACTAATCATTGACTTCTGTAATTAACTCATGATGGTATCGTTATTAACATGTATATTTGCATCTAGCTGTCCACAAAATCGTTTTATCCAAACCCAAACGGGATACATTCAACAAACAAAAAATCATGGACTTCACGGAGTTCTAATTTACCTAGAATATATTTAGGTCAGTCAGATATGAGCATATATAGCCGCACATGTAACGTATGTGGGTATGTGAACGCGATGCGTTTAAAAAATTTTGTATTTCAATTACTAATACTCAATCTTTGAGGTCATGCGATGGACATCAAATAACCGCAAAATTGGCTTCAGATTAGCATGATAATGAGAAAACAGAATGGGAACTAAGAAAATGATCAAATTTACGCCTTCATTCATTCAAGAAAACAATGATGATGATGATGATTATCCATGGCGAGAACTACTTACTCACGCTTCACCTCAACATGAGGAAAAAGGCAAAACTTGTAGTTGGCCAATACTTGCGTAATGCATTAAAGAAGTAGCTAGTTATTTCGAAATATAAAACAACATTTTGAATTTTTAATACTTTTAAAGTGTTTGCAACGTTACTCCCGTTAGTAAATTAGTATTTCTAAATCTAAATTCAAACTAGTAATCGTTTTAAATATCAAGGAATTGAAAAATAGTAATCTCCCCATCCGTAATTCTAATATTATATTCATTGATTGGTACTCGCTGTATAGCTCAGCTGGCTGTAACACCCGTACAAGCGGCGTTGTTGGGAACGAAGTGACCCTTTCACTGAAAACTATTACGTCTGAAGCGCAAACTCACAATGAATCAGTGCTGTTTCGGATTACCTGCGGTCAAATGTAATTACATCTATAACCTCCCATTTGACAATAAAAATCATAAAGATTTCATAGTAAAATTCTACAATTAAGTCAAATGTGGATGAGAAAGTCAACAATACACTGATGTGAGAGCAGCTACTAATCAGCTTCAACAGTTGGTTTATCCCTGGAAAGGGCTGTGAAGGAAATTATGATTCCGAACATTGCACACAATCTCTACCAAGTAATAACATGAAGAAGGGTCTATGGAATGCTAAACTAGACTATACGAGCGCAAGTTGATTTAGAATATTTCAGTACTTATAGTGAAGTCTGTTTAGTAACTTCAATTTAGGTAACAGGAACTAATTTTTATTTCGCAGGGTTTCTTTGGCGAATATGCCAAGTACAATTCAATCTAGGTACTCACTTCAAATTCGTTATCATCAACATTTATTTTCTAGTTATTTCTACAATGTTGTGGCTGTCCTGATGTATTTTAGTATTGTATTTTGGGTTATAATTAAATTTAAACTTGAAAGATGAAGTTTAGTTATGTATGCATAAAAACGTTTTTTGCTTAAATCATCTGCATACTATATCCACTTGTAATAACCATAAGTAACCTGGTTTTGAAAGTATTTTAAATGTTGGACTATATTCAAGCACATAGTTAAAATAATTGGCATTTTAATTATCCATTAAAACGTTCACACAATATTTCCATTCTCTCATCCATTAACTAAGTAATAAAAGACAATGCTATGAAAGTTAAACATTTTTATTTTTACGGTATTCCCCATTCGTAATTAACATTTTGAAAGTTTGATGTAAAACAACAAACTGCGAATAAACATTTAATTTATCATGTAGCCCATGTCATAATGTACTTTTTTATATTCAATTTTTTTAAATACATCTAGGGATTGCATATAACTTTTTTCAGTCTCATCGTCACATTCGATCTAACTAAAGGCTGGCTTGTTGAGTTAAATTTAATTGATTTCATGAAAATCATTCCCAATGCATTTTTAGTGACTAGATTTACAAAGAAAAAGTAGTAAAAACTGAGGTTACAATATTCAACCCGATATATAATATAAATCTTCTAGTTTTAAGTGTCAATAAGCTACCTGGCAAAAAATAACAACTATATACCAGTCTAGAAAGGGTTTCAATATAATCCACGCCAATTAAATTTGCACGCAGTTGTAAGATGTGCATGATACATTTATTCTCATTTACAATAAAAAACACGACCCCCTGATTACAAATTACATTATAAATTTAAACTAGTAATTTCGGTATCAGCATGCACAGCTCTCTCAATCCCTAATTTGAAAAAACTGACATTCAGCTCAACCAACATTTACGTCAGGAAACTTCTGAAAATTAAAAGTCATAATATTTTACATTTCACGAAACACGAAACATTTCATGATTTCACAGCAACGAATAGTGAGCAATTTTTACATAACAACTTACATATTAGTTTAACCCTGATTGCTTTGGTTTCTTTCCATACGTCGCATATTCTTTAGGAAGATATCCTCCACCTCCACCCCATTCGAGTGAGTCAACTGTTGATGTTTCTATTCCTTCTTTTGACAGTTGACGTTTATAAACCTTAGTGAAGTAAAGAACCTTAGTGACTAAGCCTAAGCCTTTCTGCAATACCTTTTCCATAATCTCAAAGGATCATTGATTTTGACGTACTTGCTATTGTTACAAATGCTAATGCAATTCTCATTGAAAAGCTATTTCGAACTTAATCCAGTTTATCCCGTCACAGTCGTGAGAAATAGAGACTTACATTAGGAATGGGCTTGTAATTTTATTTAAGGTGTTGGTTTTGGCACTTTCTTGTTCGTTTTTTGTTAAAACCTCGGCTTTCATGGTATCAGAATCAGAATTGCCTGAGGTAGAGATTTTTTTCGGTGTAGTCTTTCGCTTCCGACGATTTTTGGAAGTGAATGTAGATGACATTTTCTTCCACAAGGGATTCAGAAGGCACCTGGATAAAAGAACGTATTGTAAACGAAACAATTATGAGGTAATGTAGAGTAAAATTTAAAAAAGCGTAGAATTCTTGACAAACATTCATTCTGCAAAGCGTTAAACTCACTGTCATAATTACTTGGAAAATCACATCAATATCATGATCGTATTGTCAGTCCAGGTCTGAATCTTTTTTAACCAGGTTATGTCCTTGTGCCGCTGCAAGATTTGGGGGTGGTTGGAATTCGTTTCAATGTATTTTCTAGAATAAAAAAGACAAGTAATTCTTAGTTTTAGCATTCTTCGCACTCATTTATAAACTGAAACAATTATAAATTTTAGTAAAATTACCTCACAAAGGTCTGGCTTGTTCCCAACGAAGGTCGTCTCCCGTTCATCCTCCTTTGACAACTCTCTCCACTTCTTCCAGTTATGGAGTAAACTTCCAACGACTAGATGGACAAAACCTTGAAAATTGAACAAACTTGGAACAGTTCCTCGCTCTCAAAATTCCAAATCTTGAATGACTCCTTCATTACAAGATTTTTACAAAAAAAGCTTAGCATTTTCTGATGAGTGCCCCGATGATGCTATTTTGAGATAATTAATGAGAAAGCCAGATTTAGATCCAGTAGCGCAAACGAGGTATCAACCAATTTTTTTGAAACAAATGATGATGGTGATGATGATTCCACCCACATTTCTTCATTTTCGCTTCCTGTTTTTCCTCAGCCATTATAGTTAATGGCTAACTACCAAAATTGAGAATGAGCTAGTTGTCAAATTTGACAATTAAAAATTTAGTTAAAAATATTTAATTTCCAAAATATATTTGATTCGTTTCTTGATGCGCTCAGCTGAGGGACTTGTAAACAATCAGGAAGTAAAAGGAGCCACAGCACAAAAATTGATATTGGAGGAAAGATTTACTATTATACCAAATGTTTGAGCCGTTGCTGTGGCGGGTACAAAAATTCGCATGCAAATGAGAATCTTTGTTCTCGTTCCAATACCCAAGCTACTTAGCTTGAGAGTGTAGTAGTAAGAGTAATGCCTTTCTATGAAAAGAAAACTGGGGAATATATTTCCTTCATTCATTGAGTTGTATCGCATTCAAATATGAAAAACTTCCTTGCTCTCTAGTAATTCTTCATTTTTTTCTTATGTAGTAATAATGATAGTAGCCCACTAGTTATCTATAAATTCAATTCTTGTCCTGCTAATTCAAATATAAATTAATGGCAACAACATAACTAACTGATTTATGAGAAGAAAAACCAATATTTTTAGTGAATTGCTGGTTTAATACAAAGAAACAATTTTTGAGTAAAATTTAAAAAATGTTCATTTTATTTATTGGTAAAAACCTCATTCGTACTCAAAGTACCTGCCATACACATTCTGCAACATTTTAGTGTTTCCCCAAACAATAGCTAACGTCATAACCAAGTTTTCAAGACCCAGATTTACTCACGACTCCTACATTTTGATAACGAAAATCATTAAAAGTTTGCGAAGTGAAACCTTGTTCTGGCTTTGGTGGAAGAAGAATTAATCAGATAATAAACCAACTAATAATGTGGATATCATAGTTGCGACTGGAAAATGTAAATTGTCCCAGATTGTTCAAAGTGCTACCACTTGTTCAATTCAAGATTATTCTTAGTATTTTATTGTTGGTATTTCCAAGCTTGGCTTGATTCTCGGGTCTTTTCCAAATTAGTTGCGGCAACGACACGAGAGTATTATGGAGCACTAATATTTCCCACCCGACATCATCATCGAGCTATCCACCACAAGCCTTTTGAATAATCTTATTTTTCTGATCAACAAATCAAGTTATAACTCTTCTGAATATTGAGCTTCTGACTAAATACCTGGTTTTTTATCACGAATACTATCTGTCTGCATTAAAAACTTGAATTGAAGAATAAAATCCTACATCATTCATTCATGTATTATACACACATATTATACATATATTATAAAGTGTGGGTTTACAATGCCAGTTTCATATACGCCACCTGTTCGTTGACGAGCACAAAGGAACAGAAACTGGATGTTGTGGTAGACAAGAATATTCCTGATCTTACTCAACTTAAATTTAATACGATAAAAACTGTTTAGTTGTGGAATTTTTTTCATTTGGATTTTCATCCTTTAAGTAGACTGGTCAGCTACTTTTTACCTCCAAACTGAGAACAAGTTTTTGGCCAAATTAGAGTATCAAAAACTCAAATATTGCTGCTTGTTTGGAAGCAGTTGCAACGTTTTAAACTAGCTTAAATAAAACGGTTTAAAATGGAAATAAAATCTAGTTACGAGGAGTATCTCACCGCAAGCCGGGCCGGTTCCCGACCACATTCCAAAATGGACTTTTGGTCGTTTTTGCCATTTTGGGTTGGATTTACAACGTTTTCTCTCGTCGTAATACTAGTAAAATAAGAATTCCGGACCAGGAATGCTAATATTTTGGGAGGCCTTAGCAACGTTTTAGCTTTGAGGACAAAAGAAAAGTGAGCATAAACTGACATTCAATACTATAAAAAAGTGAGTTACCACAACATTTTAATTTTTTACAATTTTAGAAACTCTCCAGGTGTTTGAAAATTGGTGTGCAACATACGGACCATCTTCACCTTCTACCTTGGTCCATACAAGGTATTCGCACTGAATTCCCCAGATTATATCCAGAAACTGTTGAGCTCAACTGAGATGGAATCTTGGAAAAGGATTTGCATACACCCCTTAAAACCACATTGGAAAGATGGGCTCCTACATTCCAAAGGGAAAAGTGGAAGTTCCGAAGGAGAGTTTGGAAAAGCACATGTTCTCCTCAAACGCTTCTCAGCTATATGTCAACCTTGAACGAAGAGACGGATAATTTTCTCCAGAAAATAGGAAAGGTTTGCTTTCGAAACCGAACAGGGAATAATTGATCTCTTGATGAGCTACTCCTTGAAGTTGTCACAAGTGCTGCGTTTGGAAAAACTGTGGCGAAATGGAGTCTATGAGCGAACTGCAAGCTGAATATTACCAAAACGTCAATCGGTAAGCGTTAAATCGGTAAGCTCAATATCATAATAACAAGGTCTTGTAACCCTTGGCTTCTCTCCGACTATATCTGGGGATTTCACCCAATGTCAAAGGTGGAAAAGGAAGTTCTTAAATCGGTAAAAATTATTGGTGACACGGCTCTCAAAGAAAATCCAACCATTCCAGGAAAGCAACACAGGGAAGGAATCAAGCATGACTTGGCCGCGGCTGGTGTTCCTGTTGAGGGAATATTTGAAGAGAGTCTCACTCTATTGACTGCCGTAAAACCTTTAAATAATTTATTGGAGACAATTGCATGTAACGATTCGTTCATTTGTATTGGGATTTTTGATAGGGTTATGATTCAACGGCTGGCACACTACAATTTCTCCTTTTCTTCTTGGCACTACATCCGGAACATCAGGAGAGGTGTAGAGAAGAGGTTGACATGGTTTTTGAGGATCTGGATGTGTGCCCTCTGGCCAACTCCAGTTTCGAGCTTTGCGGGAGCTCAAGTACTTAGAGATGTGTGTGAATGAAACGTTACGACTTCTCCCAACTATTTTTTTCTTTATGAGAAAAATTGAGAAACCTTTAATGCTCGGTAATTTGTATAATCAAATTTCATATTGTGTATAGCTTGGTATTGAATTTGGAAAATTCTTCTTCTCTTTTTCAGACGAAAATCTAGTACTAGATGCTGGCTCAGAAGTGGTAATTTTAGTGCAGGGACTTCAAAAAACCCAAAATATTTTCCGAATCCTGAGAAATTCAATCCAGAAAGATTTTCAGAGAAAGAGATCAAGTCTCGGCCTGCGTATTCCTTTATTCCGTTCTCTGGCGGTCCAAGAAAATGTATAGGGTACAAGTTTGCGATGATGATGATTTTGAATTTAAGTGCTAAACTGTTGAGGAATTATGTTTTTGAGACAAAGGAGAAGCTCGAGGATATTGTGCTTCTTCCTTACATAACGATTACACCTGAGAAGCCAATCAAGTTTTTAATTAAAACACGCGTAAATAAATAAATGAATAATTTGTTTAACAAGTTTATATGATTTGTGTCAGAGTAAGAACTAAATAACCATTTTTGTTGCATAATGCATCTCTCACAACATGTCTCACTTACGTAAACTCAAATTGCATTAGTATGAAATGATCAGACTACGATTTTATTATTGGCCGGTAGTGACAACCATGAAAACCTTGTACTCTACCTGTCATTATTCATTCCAGCTCAGTTGTATTTTTACTGTGAGCATAATAGAGCAATTTTTGCAACCGACATCATCATTCTCCAAAACCAGTCTGTTACATAATTTGTTTTTCTGATTAATAAAGTATGTCTCATTTACGTAAACTCACAAAATTTTTCCTAAGAAACTTGGGAAAGGAAGCTGTGGAGTATTATATTACATTGATAAAAATGAAATGACGACCGCTACCACACAATCAACCGGCTTACGAGTCATTACATTGATTCCAAAAAACACCGTAAATTAGTGCTTCTTTGAAAATCGATTAAACTTGTACAAGCTTGCTATGCAAAGATTGTTTATGTAGGCATACTGCTCATGAGCAATCCCGTTTTTATAAGTATTGCACCCAAAAAGCACATGGATCATGCGTCCTCTTTTCCATAAATGTTATATATACCATACCATCCAACCCATAATTAATGCGTCGTATAAAAATTTTCCCATCAATACCATTATCATTAGCAACTAAGTTTCCATTACCAAAAAATTGAAGGGTCAATTTTATTAAAAATGTTTTCAGTAATTTTCTCAGATTTTCCTATTGTGTTTTACTTATGCTCTGTCGTCTTGATTTTCATTATGAAAGCAAAGAAAAAGAATCTTCCCTATCATCATTTAAAGTGTAGTTTCTGAGGGTACAAGGAAAGGGAAACACAGAAACTGTATTCCTAATCTGTGTCATATTATTGCCTTTTCCTTTTACAAACTCCGGTTATCTCTGTTTTGCAGAAGAATATTCGAATAAACGAAAAGAAGAAACGAGTCTACAATAACAAAAACTGTGTCAAACATGCATGACGAAAGTGTTATTTTGTATCACCCAGTTCACACGTTTCCCATGTATTGTCATCATCCATAGTAATAATTACACTATCTGTCAACATAATGCATGATTTCATCTTTACAAAAGTATTTATGAAAAATGGAAACAACAGGAGCTTCCATAAAATATTCATAAGGTGAAACTTTTTGAGCCACTGGAAATATGAAGCAAAGCTTCATAATGTTGGCTCTATGTTCTTCATATTACCCCTGAACTAAACCATTATCAGTTTTCTCAGAAATGTCTTACCACTCACAGTTTTAACATCCGTTTTGTGTTTGCTACACTTTACCATGGGGTTTTCTCAGAAAAGTATAACAGTGCATTAATATGAATTTATACATAATAAATATTAATCACAGTGGTTTTCCTGGGACATCCGCCATTCTCTGCGTATTTTATCGCGAGTGCCAGACAAGTCCACCAGAAAGTGTCCTGCCACCAAAGCTTTCAAGTTATGATTTTCGGAGAATGGGAAATTTGTGGTTGCTGTGATATTGGTTTCATTTGCTTCTTCAAAGCAGCCAAAAGCTCTGCCGTCGTCAGACGTTGCGTTGCAGCAAGCTAGTGATTACAAAAGATTTTGTTCGCGTACTGGACAGTGTAAATAAATTGATTACTCAAAGTTAAAAATAATCTGTTTCGGAATTGCTTTGGTTGTTCGCAATCTATTTGTTCATTAGCGTGTGTGAGTGCCATAAAAATATATATTGGTGATTTTTCAGCCAACGTTTGGCGAACGATGAGCTGAGTACTGTGAGCGGATAAAATGAGACCTCATTTAAAGATTATTTTTGTGTTCAATCGAGTTTTCCCAATTTAACTTTAATGTTCACCAAAATACCTCTTTGTTCTACCCTGCAGATACCCTAAATGTCAGAGACTACATTTTCACTTGGCAAGTCTACTTGAGGAGATACACATTTCCACATGCATGTCTGTCTACGGGACACGAACTTGGTAAAAATCATTATTAAAATGTGTTATGAAATATGAAACATAAAACCTGGAAAATTATGAGTATGTTTGTTCATTTATTGCAGAAATGGGACATCAAACCCGAAATTGACGAGATGAACATCAAACTCAGAGAAGAGCTTTATTATCATTATGTGGACTTGGAAAAAATGCAAACCTAAGGCTAAGGAGAAACTACAATAAGGTCAGGAAACTTTTTAAAGTTTAAACTAAAATAAATAGTTCAATAAAAAAGAAGCACAAAGGTCGGAATAAGAAAAATCAGGTTTCAAAAACTAGCGTGCGGGTGATTGTGAACCGAATGCATGCTGCGTGTTTTAACTAGGTTGTTGTTTTTCCAAGATTTCATTTTTATCTTTATTTATGTGAGCAGTAAGGCTTGTACCAAACTCCTTTCATTCTTTTAGTATCTTTAACTCAAAGTTTGAGATACTTCTTGGTGTTATTTTATCTCGGAATATGCTACAAATTAACTTAAGGCGAAATAATTAGTACAGACAAGTCAGATCTTCGCAGTTAGACCATCGGACAACTAACAGAAATCACCAGTTTCAAATAAACTGTGTTCATGAAACTGAAATAATTGGACAATACATTATACTGAATTTTGAGTCGTGTAACGATATCAATTGATGTCCCAACCAGAATTTAGCAGGACAAAGGTTTTGGCAAAAAAAATAGATACCAAAAAGAAATCCTGAAAGAATTATTAATTGCAAATAGCCCTCAATCTCAATACGTATTACAGTGACTTACTCGCTGGTTTATAGCAGATTAGAAATGAAGTTGCATATCTTTCCAACAAAAAAGAGTTGTAGAAAATAGATTTAAGCTGTAGATGTAGCTTTGGATTCTCGTCAAAGAAATGGGAAAAATCGGTAGTACTAACATTTGTTATCATCGTATCCTCATCATTCGAGTACACTTGAGTTTTTTCTTGCACGTATTTGTCCGAGGTTAAATGTCATGAGCCAGGAAAATAATGTTATCCTGTCAAAACCTGCATTTTTCAAGTTATCACTATCTCTCATAAAAATATTTTCTTGGACTTTGCATGATCATCATCATACCCAAAGATAAAAATTGAAACGTCATATAAACGGCGAAACCTCTTAGCTCTGGCGGAGGAGGTGGCTAAGGTTCGCCTTTCCACAAAAGTAACCCCCCTTTGTCACTGTGCAGAGCATTTGCCTGAAATGCGTACTGGAAGTAGGTTACTCTGAGATGCTGGCTGCAGCATGAGGAGTTATGAATACATTTCTGATTGGAAATGTAAATGAATAAGTATACCTTTGGTATTGTGCATAAAGTTGAATGTTTATGCAAGCTATATTGGAAAAGTTCATGAATGTTTAATGATTGTAAAAGGTACAACAAACGAGGGAAAATGCCATTCTCATTCCGGTTAGGAACAGAGCTAAGCGTCTCGAAGATCTTGTCTTGTGACAATATTATTTTCCATTTAGTTTCCATTGTCCATTGTAGTTGTAAAATATAATATTAATTGCCGTTCCTTTCGATTAATAAAACCGCGTACCTTCGGGTAAAGTAATAATTAAATTACGTTGTGCGTTGCCGTCAATTTCCTTGTGCTAATAATATTACTCACCATCCACTGATCGAAGCGTGACATTCGGATATATCACCAGTAACAGTAACCTGAGCTTTCTGAGAGAGATACATCATCCGTTGCGAAACCATTGTAAGCTGATACTCATATCATAATCACGCTATTCTATATTAATATGCTAGCAAAACCCTTTCAGAGCCAGTGGGGCTTAGCGTTGCGCCGTTCGCATTCAGTCAAATAGCTCATATTGGTTCTGCATGGCGACAATTTCAGGAGGTGTGAAGCCAGTGACGCATTTTTTTTTCAGTGTTTCATGAGTTTTTTGTTTTTAGCATAACGTTGGTTTGTGTGGTAGAGAGTTTGGTTGCAAACGAATACCGGAGATCACAAACCAGGCACATTTTTCATAAACTTTGCGATGATTCATGTCATTTTGAGCAGGATTTAAAACTTTATGTCACTTTTTTTTTCTCTTTTGTCAGTGCAATAATCAGTGTTTTATAGGATGAGTGTTGGCAATATATCGTGATTTTTTTTCTTGTGCAGTTTTTATGAGAGCATCATAGAAAAAGGTCATGTCGAATTTTTCTCACATTATGCAAATTTTTTACAAGCCAAGCCAAAACACTCGATCCAGTCTCTATCTTTTTCAAAGCACTACGCTAAATGACATTTTTCACTTACCTTTGTTACACTGACGGCTTCATTTAGAAAATTAAAATTTTTTCCAAGTTTATGCAAACTTTTATTTCATGAAGTTGAAGTTTCATGAAGTTTATTTCGTGAATACGAGACTTGAAGCAGTGGTAGTAGACATGCATGATAGGAACACATACGTCTTTTTTCATGCATAATGTTCACCACTCACATTCAACTTGTAACGTAAGCAAGCTGTGGGTTACAAAAGCTAATAGGTCGTCTTATACATATTTGAATTTTGCAAGCTGAAAAGCAGCTACCATAGTCTGTATGCATAGTATATGTAATGGAACTATCAAATCAATAATTCTAATTGATAGTTCCATTTATAAAATACAAAAGATGCACATGCACCGCACTGCATGTGTGATCATCATTATCACGTTCATAAATATAATTATGAGCATGATATGATACATTCACTTTATGCACCCTTGTGTGTTACATGGAAGCGTATCACCACATTAAATGGTCACGCTCCAGTTACCTGTTCACACAGTCCCATGTGTCATTGCTTTACTATCATGCACACATGTAATTGTTGCACATAGCAATAATTACATGTCATGGTCTGGTTAACAATAGCCACCAGACTAGACTCACCTTCGGCACAAAAAAAACACAGTGAAAAAAGGTATCGGCGTTCAAATGAACACAAAAAATGATGATCTTTACACTTTATAAACGCATAATGTGCTAGATTCTAGACTTTGTTTGTTTAAAAATGGCCATTTGTAGGTGAAAGTACTGAGGATTGTTTTTGATTTCGAAAAGAGTAACAAAGAGTGATGTAAAGGATTACCTAAATGTACTGCAAAAGAGGGAGGGAGAGGGATTATTGAAAATTAGAAAAAAGAGTGAAGGATTGGTGAGTGGTTTTTGTTTTGAAAAAGAGGGAAGGATGTGAACGGTTTTGAGAATACAAAGAGTGGTGAGGGAGTTTTCGACCCCAAGTTACATCTATGGTTGAAACTAAACTCAAGGAGTAGACGGCCATTTTCCTACTCTCTACAACACTCTCAACTGATCCATTTTATTTAACATGATAGTGGAAAATTAATAAGCTCACTTTACCCCAGGCACACATCATAATGCATAGCTAACCTAGCAATGAATTAACTACAGGGCATATATTTAAGTACATAACATTTGTAAAATTATATCGAATGTTTTGACCCTGTAAGGATGCTCATGGTTATTTTTGTCAAGCGGTTTCTCGCAGACAGATAACTGCACATGATTTTCGCAGACAGCAAATAAAACTGATTATACTTACCATTATTCATTTGAGTTACTGCGAAATCTTGCGCTAATTCGCGTTTATGGACATCTTTAATGTATGAGGCAATGCGATAGCTGAGCTAGAAATGAATTGAAATTCAAACTGAAGACAAGGTTACGTACCGGAAAAAATTAGTTAGCCACAACATTATACAATTTCGGCACCAGTTTTAACTAATGCTTACCTCAAGTGGGAGATTTTCACAATATCTCTTGTCAAATGTTGCTTCGATATTTTGAATAGTGATCTCATCGTCGGTTGAGCTGATGTTAAGTTTTTGATCATTGTTTTCCTCTTGGTTTGGCGAGGGGGATAATTTCGGAATGTGGTTTATTAAGTGTTTAAGGATTCCCTTCTTGTAGGAATAATCTCCTCTCAAATCATTTTAACCGCGTAGGAGAATGCCACAAAAACATTTATCGCTGATATTTTTTTCAATTATTTGCATGACGTGTTTTTTTCTCTTCTTCCGTCTCGTCCACCATTACCCAGATACATCTCGCCAGCGTTCTGATGTTGAATGTCATGGTTGACCAAACAGTTCTTGCTTCCCAAAACCTATAAAACGAGTAATTGTTACATCATTGAACTTTTATCATTATAAAATTTATACAAATAAATATTAATTGCATCCACCTGCTATAGGATGAATTTGTACGATGTGCTAGGAGTAAGCCGTAACGAAACAAGGATTGGAATGAGTGTTTGGGGAAAATTTATTTGCCAGCCTTCAACATAATTTGAAATGCATACCAATAATGCAGTATATACAGTTACAAATAAAATATGCGGCCAAATTTTCACAATTATAGCCCCCTTATAGTGAAAAAAAAAAAAAGTCTTTGATACACGATTTAAAAACCTCCATTTTGGTACACACTCATTCACACACAACGTAGTTTTTTGTCTTCTACCTTGGCCCTAAACTTAACAACTAAATTTCTCAAACTAGCAAGCGTTAATATTTAGTAATCATTGATTACTGCACGTTGTGATCATGGAGAGGAGGAGTTTTGTTGTAAATGATTTAATGCATTCTTTGCACCTTTAGAGATTAAAAAGTACGTCAGTTATTTGTTTGAGGTTTTCAATAAATGTTTGAGAGTTCTCTGCTGCACAATTATTCATTCTTACAACCTTTAAACTTGTTTTTACCTTGTGATAATGTCCTCTCAACTAACAATAGCCAGGAAAGACTACTGAAAGCATTCACCAGTTACCACAAGCTTACTTTGGCGTGTTGCTAGGACCTGCAGTCTGATGCAAGTTATGTTGTTGCTAATTTACATTTTTTCCACATTTTGACAAGTTTTCAGCCACTTGAGGTCTATGATTGCTGTTCTGAAATTATTAGTGCAAATTTAATAATTCTGCACACTTGTGTAGCACACTTGTTGACCTTTTCGTGCATATGACATTATGCAATATTACCAAATTCTCTTGGAATTCAAGATTTTTTTGGGATGTGTTGAACTCATAGCTTTTGAGTGTAAACAAAAACTTCACAAGTTATAGCAAAATTATTATCATACATTGTAATCCTGAACAGTCTGGTGGTGACGCAACCATTTGCCTTTACTCGTTATGTGGCATACCTATCCATGTAAAATTACGTGCATGCAGAAAGGGCTATTCAGAAAGACGGTGGTGGTGATGTGAAGGTCTTTTGGCAATAAGGGATATGCCCCATAGAAATAGATATTCATCTTAATAAAATGTCTGTTGGTGTGAGTTAGTCTTATCAAACTTGAAGAATTATGCGTATGCATTTTTTAAACGTTCCCCATGCTATACTATGTCATGCTATATCACTTCATGCTCTATTCCGTCATGATGTCTATTCCGACATGGAGTAGGAGACTGGGACATGGAGTGTGAGACTGGGGGCTATTCTGACATGGAGTGAAGGACTGGGAGGCTTATCTGACATGGAGTGTGAGACTGGGGGGCTATTCTGACATGGAGTGAAGGACTGGGAGGCTTATCTGACATGGAGTGTGAGACTGGGGGCTATTCTGACATGGAGTGAAGGACTGGGAGGCTTATCTGACATGGAGTGGTGAGACTGGGGGCTATTCTGACATGAAGTATGAGACTTGAGGGCTATTCTGACATGGAGTGAAGGACTGGGAGCTTATCTGACATGAGTATGAGACTTGGAGGCTATCTGACATGGAGTGAAGGACTGGGAGGCTTATCTGACATGGAGTGTGAGACTGGGGGGCTATTCTGACATGAAATAGGAGACTTGAGGGCTAATATGTAAACGAATGTATGGCGGGGATATTTCAATTAACTTCGAGCTAGAAACAAATGATGGAATAGAATTATGCTTGCTGTTGCTCTTTAATAGGGCGAAGCCCTATGCTGGTCAGCTAGTAAAATCATAATACTTAAGTTGTTTGAAGCAAATGAGATTTTGATTATTTTTGTTACATTGCTACAGTCCTGCGTCGACTTCTGCGTGAGATATTACAATATTTTACATTTTTCTGACAGTCTACCTTGCACACTGCGATGAAACCTGGCAAAGCGGCCATCCAGTATTTTTGACATTTTTTACTAGAATTGTAGATATCAATATCTATACTTGATTTTCACGTCATATACTCTCAGTGTTTTGTGCCCTTCTTATAAAAATATTGTTGGGTCTGATTTTAATTGTTGGCTGAACTCTACTTGCTTGAAAGGAGAGAAGAACTGCAAATTTGCCCTCATTTTTCACAAAAGTTCAGTTTGACAGCCCATCTGGATCGTATTTTCAACAAGACATTATAGGCTGGTATCAGCACCATTTTTCTGCGTAGGACAGCGTATTGCAATTGAAAATACGATCCAGATGTACAATTGGAAGACAAAAATGTCAAAAATACTGGATGGCCGGCTTTGACAGGTCTCATCGCAGTGTGCCTTGTGTCCAATATTTCGTTACATGATATACTTATGATTTTTATGGTTTTGCTGTATTATTATATATTGGATATTTATGCTAATAAATGCTGCTCTTTTATTCATAATTATGTCATTCTAATATTAAGAATCCAATCTCTGTTCAACCTTTAGACAATGTCATTCTCTCATTACCCACAACACATTTTCTTACTTGTATCACTTACATGCATACTTTTCCACCTCACATTTTATTTACAAACCAAACTATGCTCTCATATTGTACGCGAGTAACTAAAAGTGTTTGTCTTTAACCGTCTCGTCATAAACGTGTTTTGACGGAATGATGTACTTTATACAGAAAAAATCCATAACTCCTGAAAAAATTTAACTTTGACACATAAATACTATTAACATGCGAATTTAGAAAAAAATTATTTTGTCTTGATATGACGTTCCGGATACAGGAGGAACAAGTTCTATTACAAGCTTTGTATGCTTAGTAAATATTTCGGTGACTAAGCATAGGATCTACATGACTCTTGCGACAATCTAGGCAAAGAGCTATATTAAATCACGTGTACAATATCTCTGCCGTGATCTTTGAATAAAAAACGTGAACCGAATTTTTTTATTGCATTCGACTAAATCCCGTTTTGTGTTGGAACTATCAGCATGTAGCATCAACAATGCGAGGTTTGTTTATAGCTGGGTAAGATTTTCAGATTCTGCACAGATTTTACATTTTAGTTATCTATCGCACATTACATACATCTGTGGTTGATCAACCCTCGCTTCAATTTTTACCTATAAACAGCAACTTAGAGCAAATCCATTGTCCAACTTTTGATCATAAACACATTATTTTAGTAAGCTTACATTTTTGTCAAAGATAAATAGCTAGTGATTCTCCAGTGCAAGCATCATGTGTCGAAATGAAACAAGAATATTGAAGTTAAAACCTGTTCTAATGTAATGTACAGCCCAAGTTGAAGCTAATTCTTTGAACTGTCACATCTACAATTGCGTATAGGAGTCATACCTAGAGGCACGAACATATTTATTCAACCTGCTTATGAATATTTTTACGTCAGTGTTCTCCAATGTTCATTTTATTCAATCTGGTAGACACGCAACTAGATTTTCTCATGGTCACCACAAAGACAATCAAGTTGCACATGATGTGCAAAAGCTCTTATAGATAGACGTGCGTGTCATTTCGTTCTTTCATCGACAAATACTTTGCAACAAGAAAACGAGTTTGTATGTTTCTACCTTGTGTGATGCTTTTACTACTGATAATGATGACGTGGGACATTGCTCTTGCAAACCCAAAAACGCAACTTTGATTCTAAGATGCAAGGGAATATGTTTACAAAAAAATAAGACAGTTCGACTTTAGTCACGGTTCGGCTTGTCCGACTGAAATTTGCTAAGATGATCTCAACGGCAACAATCTGAATTATTTTGCTTTTTTGTGCAGTTGCAAACTCTTTAATTTTAAATAAAACCTTTGTTCCATCTCATTATGATATTGAACTGAGAGTCATTTTGGAGGATGGTGAACCCGCAGGTGAGATTTATACTGCGCCTGGAGCCACCCGAATTTTCGGGGATATCAAAACTCCTACTTCAAAATTGGAATTAGTTGCTTATCAATATCAACTGGATATTGTAAAGGAGTCAGTGACAGTTCAAACGAAAAATGGAAATAAAAGTGAAACTGTGAATGTGACAGAGGTTTATACGGATTCAGATGGAAATTTTACCATTCATCTTGGAAGAGAATTGGAGTTTGGAGAAGAATTGGAAGTTTATGTGAAGCACATAGCACAAATTAAACGAGGTTCAGGAGGCCTAGTTCATTTAAGTTATTTGACTGAAACCGGTGAGGGAAGGAGATTTGCTACAACTCGTTTCTTTGATGAACAAAATGAGCGACCATTTGATATCCAAGCTTGGAGAGCCTTTCCTTGTGTGGATGAGAAGCAAATTACGGCATTAAACAGGGGACTACTGAATATTAAATCTACTTTTGACTTGACAATTATCCGCAAGGAAAACTACACCTCGCTGTCCAATGGAGAACTAGTTAGCTCAACGCCAGAGTAAGATTATTAATTTAAAAAATATTTTAATTATTACAAATAGGTTGTAGCTCTCAAAGGATAGTATTACTCAACAAATATTGTGTATTTAGTCCTAAATATGAAGGATGGATCATTGACAAGTTTTCAAGGACAGTTCCAATCACCCCATCTCGAGTTTCACTTCTTGTCTCAGACTTTTCTCATGTTAGCTTCACATCTAAACAAAACAAAACAGTCCGAGTTCACGCTCCACAACATTTACTCAAAAATGGAGGTGGAAAATACGCTGCCGAAATCGGAGCTAAACTATTTGATTTCTACGAAAGTTATTTCAACACAAGTTCCCAATCATCTAAAATGGATTTTGCTGTGATTCCCAAGTTACCTGGAAGCGTTGAAAGCTGGGGATTGAGTTTCCTGCCACATAAAATAGAAGATGTGTCACTGCTGCTAAAACCAAATGCAAACTTCAAATCAAAACTTCTTGTTGATGGAAAAATTGCAGAGAGTTTGGCTAGGCAGTGGATAGGCCATTGGTGGAATGATAACTACTTCAACTTGGGAATCGTGAAATATCTTAAATATCTTGGAATGGAAGCAGCCGACCCGGAATGTTAGCTATGGAAACATCATATTTAAAAGCTGTTGAGGCGTCTTTTCACCATGATACTTGTTGTTCCAGTTATCCATTTTCCAAAGGAACTAATTTTTGGATAAATGAGAAGAATGCAAATAGAGGAGTTGCATTACTTCGAATGATAGACTCAGTTTTGCCCCAAGGCACACTTCAGAAAGCGTTACAAACGTATGTAAGAAAACTGACTGAAGAAAAAGGGGAAACGGATCCTGAAGCTTTTTTCCAAATGCTACAAGATGCTGCTGGAAACGATCACCTGAACGTTTCTAGTTTTATGCATTCTTGGATTGACCAAGTTGGCTATCCCGTTGTGAAAGTCAGCGTGCTAAATGATAGCTTTGTTCAGCTTTTGCAAGAAAAGTTCAAAGTGTCAGAAGAGAAAGACCTTAATCAAAATTCAACTTGGGAAATTCCCATTACAATTTTTAGTGAAGAGAAACCTCACCTTGAGAATACCACGTTGCCCCAATTCTGGTTAAAACAAGATGGAGATCAACTTTCTTTGGAACATAACGCTTCCGATTGGATCATGGTTAATTATAATGCAACTGGTTATTACAGGGTTTTCTATGAAGATTCCCTTCTCAATCTAATTCAGCAACAGTTGGAGAAGGATCCCAGTTTGATAAACCCACTAAGCAAAGCCCAACTGCTGGATGATTACTTTGTATTTGCAGAGAAAAGTAGGTCATGCTGAAAGTAATCCAATAATTTTAATGAAATAAATTTTAAATCGAATTTTCAAATTTTATTTAGATGATGGTGACATCCAAACGGCTCTCAATTTAACCAAGTATTTATATCAAGAAACGGAATATGTTGTTTGGCGCACTGTTCTCAACCATTTTGGCCAGTTTGACAGGCGATTCTCATCTCATTCTGCATATTCCGCATTCCAAGTAAGCAACCGGAAGTCATTAAATAATTATGCATGCATAGGTTTAATTTTTCAAAAAAAATCCTTAGAAATACGTCAACAATAAGTTGAACTACGCATTGACGTCCATTGGAATTGATGATTCTCCTGAAGACTCAACGCTGAGAAAGGCTTTGCGCTCAGAGCTCCTTCGCTGGGCATGTGGCAAAGGTGAACCCAGTCCGCTCTGTACAGCAGAAGCAAAAAAGCTTTTGGAAAGTTGGAAAGTAAATGGAACTTCTTCTGAAGAATTAAACCAGCCTTTGGCTTGTGCAGCAGTGGCAATCGGAGGAAAAGAAGCTTTTGTTTTATATCAGCAATATGAAAAATTAGCAAAAGGCAATGGAACAAAGGAGCAGCGGGTGAATTTTCTAGGCCCATTGGCTTGTGCTACAGATAAATACATTGTTGAATGGTTGTACAATTCAACCATCCATGAAAACTCAACTGTTGTGCGATTGGATGATGGGAAGTTTATTCTGAATGAGTTGATTTTGAAGCCACATGGGCGCCGTCAACTTTTGCCTTTCCTTCGTGGAAACCTGGATAAATTCATTGAGCATTTTAACTCCTGGAACCAGCCCAAACCCCTTTGGCCAGGGTCTTGGCGCGAGGGAGTGGAATTGGCGAAGGAATTGTTGTATAAGGCATCAAGCTATTATAGCACACAAATATTTTTATTTTTTACAGGTTGCAACGTTTATGGAAATAAATAAGGGAAAGCTATCCATCTCCCAATCTGTTGACAGGTATTCCCTGGGAATCACGCAAGGCGTGGAGTGGATGAACTCGACTGGAAGCATCATTCTAGAGTGGTTGGAATCAGTGTAGAATTAAAAAATGCAAGATAACCTTAAGGAATTGTGATGCTAGAAGATTATTATGAAATTTGTTAATTTTTTCAGAGTTTTCAAAAAACCCAAAAATAAATCGTGCAATTTGTACCATTTGCATTCTCAACCTATACATATTTCACCAATTTGATCTTTATTGAAATCAATATTCAAGCATTTCTAATAAATCCATAACACTTTATAATATTTTAGTTAACTAAAATTATGAATAACAGACAATCATAATCATTTTATACCCCGGGTTAAATTGAAAAGCTGAACATATTCCTTTGTAAATTATTGGCATGATAATCTCAGACCTTTCGAGTAACCTTTGCTTCAAACGGTTTGGCCAGTGCCTGTTCTGTGCCAAGTCCGGCCTAGCACCAACGCATGGCAAAAATAACAATTTTTAGGAGTTCATGATTTACTATGTTTAAATTCTTACGTATCTGCATTTGTCAGATGCAAACTCACTAATTACCGAGGCAAATTATGTTTACGCAGTTCAATAAATCATGTTTCACTGATTGAAGAGAAGTATGGATGTTGGAAATGGAGATATTTCTACAATATGAAGATGTGAGTTTACTTGGCTTATGAATACGAGAAGGTGGAAACTAGAAGCTTGTGTGGTTTAGGATGAGCTATAAGTGGACTGTATGGGAATGAATAACTACAACCTACTCAATAAAACGAAACTACAGCAAGGAAAGATAAGGTTTTGTGCTTAGCTCTTGGTCAAAGTTTAATTTGGGGCAGAAATGAGACGTAGATAGTCAACTGAACAGAATGCACCGCAGAGACTTCAAAATAGAGATTGGGCAAGCAAAGATACAATGGTTCATGTGGGTTTTTATACTTTTTAGAATGTACATACAATAAGGAAAATTATAGATAAAATCAAGAGTATCAATCATATAGCACATCCAATGGTCACAAGTTATTAGAATGAAGTTAAAATGAGACATTAGTTAATGAGAGGAGAGCAGAATTTAAATGACATTAACACAATCCAAAAAAGGTAAAGTTAATCTTTGCATAAAACGAAGCAAGGTAAAACATCAATCTTTACATAAATAATAAATCTTTACATGACAAATTATACAAAATTGGAAAAGACTTCAAACCACCGTTCTGAACACTGATAGGACGTTGCTTAATTCTTGTTTTGGATCTCAGACTGTTTTTAAAAATCTTCAGCTTTGAGAAGATTTCATTAGATTCCTGCTAAGAATTTCTACTTTACAGGTTTATTAATTAGCTTACTAATTACATATATTCTCACCTTGAAAATTTGAAATTGAACTTTTTGATGCAACTTTTGGCAGTAGTTTTGACAAGAGACATTACAAAGAGGCAGGCAGGTGTTATTCGAAAGCCCATTCCATTAGGGTAAAATCTATCAAAAACTCTGTCCTAATAACAGCATTCCCGAACGAACGACTTACAGTAGGAAGCCAAGGTTGGTGGCATTTCCTACAAATGGCAGCTAAATGGTTTTTGGACACGCGTTACGCAAACCAGTTGTTCTAAAAGGAAGAATGCGTTAACGATGAAATTTTGAGTTTTATTTCATCTCACAGTAATGTATTGTTATAAAACTATAGACGATTTAGTCCAGACCGGTTACTTACTACCTGATAATTAGTTATTTAGCATGCCCTGTGACGAATGGTTGAACAAAAGTTAATGAAAGCCACAAAGCCCAAACATCGACAGCCCTTACGGGCTGTCAAAGTACGCCCCATTTGGCGGTCCGGCCTAGCACTACGGTGCTATCCAGTGCTACCGTAGGACAGGCCCTGGGTTTGGCAGAGTATCCCAAGCCAACAATTGGCTCTGTTGAAGGAGCCAATTTCTCATCTCCGTCAACCACGCTTTCCAACTTGAAATGTCTGAAAACTGATGTAAAATACATGAAGATTGTAGCTTCTCCAAATTTTGACCTGGGACACCGACGCTTGCCTGTTAATGAAATCACGAACATCCTTCATCGTCCATTAGCTTGTTGCTACAGATAAATACATTGCTGAATGGTTATACAATTCAACTATCCATGAAAACTCAACTGTTGTGCGAATGGATGACGGGAAATTCATCCTAAATGAATTGATATTGAAGCCACATGGGCGCCGTCAACTTCTGCCTTTTCTCCGTGGAAACCTGGATAAATTCATTGAGCATTTTAACTCTGGAACCAACCCAAGCCCTTTGGCCAGGGATCTTGGCGCCGAAAGCGGAGTGAATTGGCGAAGGAATTATTGTACAAGGCATCAAGCTATTATAGCACACAAGCGCAAATAGATGAGGCGAGCATTGGTCATTTTATGTTAATCTTTTCGAATGAACTGTTTTTTAAAAATATTTGTATTTTTTACAGGTTGCAACGTTTATGGAAATAAATAAGGGAAAGCTATCCATCTCCCAATCTGTCGACAGGTATTCCCTGGGAATCACGAAAGGCGTGGAGTGGATGAACTCGACTGGAAGCATCATTCTAGATTGGTTGGAATCAGTGTAGAATTACAAACTCCAATATAACTAAAGGAAATATGACGCTACAAATGAATTATGAAATTTGTTTTTTATAACAGAATTTTTGAATAACCCAAAAATAAATTTGTGCCGTTTGCATTATCATTGATAATTTATCAACGTATAACTGCTTTCCCAATTGGGTGATTTTTATTCAAACTAATATTCATACATTTTAATAACTCCATAACAGTTTATAATATTTTTGTTAAATAAAGTTATGAATAACAGACAATCATAATCATGCACTATTTTATACCCCGAGTAAAATTGAAAAGCTGAATGTATTACTTTCTAAATTATTGGCATGATAATCTCAGACCTTTCGAGTAACCTTTGCTTCAAACGGTTTGGCCAGTGCCTGTTCTGTGCCAAGTCCGGCCTAGCACCAACGCATGGCAAAAATAACAATTTTTAGGAGTTCATGATTTACTATGTTTAAATTCTTACGTATCTGCATTTGTCAGATGCAAACTCACTAATTACGAGGCAAATTATGTTTACGCAGTTCAATAAATCATGTTTCACTGATTGAAGAGAAGTATGGATGTTGAAATGGAGATATTTCTACAATATGAAGATTGTGAGTTTACTTGGCTTATTGAATACGAGAAGGTGAAACTGGAAGCTTGGGTGGTTTAGGATGAGCTATAAGTGGACTGTATGGGAATGAATAACTACAACCTACTCAATAAAACGAAACTACAGCAAGGAAGATAACGTTTTGTGCTTAGCTCTTGGTCAAAGTTTAATTTGGGCAGAAAGGAGACGTAGATAGTCAACTGAACAGAATGCACCACAGAGACCTCAAAATAGAGATTGGGCGAAGATACAATGGTTCATGCGGGTTTTTTATACTTTTTAGAATGTACATACAATAAGGAAAATTATAGATAAAATCAAGAGTATCAATCATATAGCACATCTAATGGTTACAAGTTATTTAGAATGAAGTTAAAATGAGACATTAGTTAATGAGACGAGAGAGCAGAATGTAAATGACATTAACACAATCCAAAAAAGGTAAAGTTAATCTTTGCAATAAAAACGAAGCAAGGTAAAACATCAATCTTTACATAAATAATAAATCTTTACATGACAAATTATACAAAATTGGAAAAGACTTCAAACCACCGTTCTGAACACTGATAGGACGTTGCTTAATTCTTGTTTTGGATCTCAGACTGTTTTTAAAAATCTTCAGCTTTGCGAAGATTTCATTAGATTCCTGCTAAGAATTTCTACTTTACAGGTTTATTAAGTAGCTTACTAATTACATATATTCTCATCCTTGAAAATTTGAAATTGAACTTTTTGATGCAACTTTTGGCAGTACTTTTGACAAGAGACATTACAAAGAGGCAAGGCAGGTGTTATTCGAAACCCCATTCCATTAGGGTAAAATCTATCAAAAACTCTGTCCTAATAACAGCATTCCCGAACGAACGACTTACCAGTAGGAAGCCAAGGGTTGGTGGCATTTTCTACAAAATGGCAGCTAAATGGTTTTTGGACACGCCGTTACGCAAACCAGTGTGTTCTAAAAGGAAGAATGCGTTAACGATGCAAATTTTGAGTTTTATTTCATCTCACAGTAATGTATTGCTATAAAACTATAGACGATTTAGTCCAGACCGGTTACTTACTACCTGATAATTAGTTATTTAGCATGCCCTGTGACGAATGGTTGAACAAAAGGTAATGAAAGCACAAAAGCCCAAACATCGACAGCCTTTACGGCTGTCAAAGTACGGCCTTCGGCCCATTTGGCGGTCCGGCCTAGCACCACGGTGCTATCCAGTGCTACCGTAGGACAGGCCCTGGGTTGGCAGAGTATCCCAAAGCCAACAATTGGCTCTGTTGAAGGAGCCAATTTCTCATCTCGTCAACCACGCTTTCAACTTGAAATGTCTGAAAACTGATGTAAAATACATGAAGATTGTAGCTTCTCCCAAATTTTGACCTGGACACCGACGCTTGCCTGTTAATGAAATCACGAACATCCTTCATTTACTTTTAAATTGAACATGATATTCAAAACACGTAACACAAATTGTCTACCTCCACCAAACGCCATCACTAGATCCGCCATTCCTTTGTCAATTTCTCCATCTTCAGTAAGAAACCTCTCGGGTCTAAAAACGTAGGGATCTCCCCAAACTTGTTCGTTAAAATTCAACCCGTGAAGGTTGACCATGATGATTGTTCCTTTTTTAATTATGTAATTTCTAAACGGAAAATCCTCAATGACTTCTCGGTTTGGTGTAAAAGGTAAGACTGAGCTGTAGCGTAATGTTTCCAATAATGTTGCAGAACAATAAGGAAGCCTGGTATACAAAATAAGCGGATAATTATTTAATTACAATAATTATTTAGTTTCCAAAACACAGGAAAATTGTATACTTTGATTTCATATCAAATGTGATAACAGCGTCTTTTGAAATCACAGCATCTAGTTCTTCATGAACGTTGTTTTGTATTACCAGGCTTCCTTATTGTTCTGCCAACATTATTGGAAACCATTACGCTACAGCTCAGTCTTACCTTTTACACCAAACCGAGAAGTCATTGAGGATTTTCCGCTTTAGAAATTACATAATTAAAAAAGGCAACAATCATCATGGTCAAACCTTCACGGTTGAATTTTAACGACAAGTTTGGGGAGATCCCTACGTTTTAGACCCGCAGCAGGTTTCTTACTGAAGAGGAGAAAATGACAAACGGAATGGCGGATCTAGTGATGGCGTTTGGTGCGAGTAGACAATTTGCTGTTCACGTGTTTTGAATATCATGTCATTAATTTTAAAAGTAAATGAAGC
>LJIJ01001687.1:0-38407 GCA_001718145.1 Orchesella cincta
GTGACACCACACTATTATTGGCTTTGAGGACTTTGTTTCAGGTAAGAAATACTTTATACGTGCAAATGATATTTTTATTATATACGTGTATTATCCGAGCTCAACAGGAACTTGATTTATAAAGTCATGAGCAAAGTATGACAAGAATTGATAGGAGATCCCATGACAGGTATTATTGGGTTTCCTTTCATGCCATCAATTTTGACTACTTGCAAAACAAACAAGACCTATTTCTGGCAGCAGGTCTTAATTACTTTCGTGTCATATCTCAATACACACCGTAAGAAAACTGATAGCAAAATGACCTCCAAAACTAAATTTGAGGTGGAATTCCCTATAATATTATACAGTGTAGAGAAGATCATCATCACATGTAGTAAAAGCATTTTTGGGGAATGCTTTTCATGGAATGATAATAGCATAATATAGTAATTGGTCACGTAAACCAGTTTCATATATATGGGGGATGGATCCTTTTATTATTTGTCGACACTTTATGTTTACTTTCTTCCGGCTTGTTTAAAGGATGTCAAGGAAAATGCAAGTCATTTTTAGTTGTTTTTCTTGACCCACACAATATTATTATGGTTTCAGCGAAACTGTATTGTGTGATGATTCAAAAGGGCCCATTTTTGTCGTAATCCAAGTTACGGATTTACATCAAACATCTCCAAAAACAGGCCAAACCTTCTCCTCCTTCATCTTCATCCCATCTTTCTTATTTACTTGCTTGTTTCAAACGTTTATCTAACGTAGGTATTTATTTTCCCAAGAGAATCGTATGAAATTAACATTGGAATAATAGGACTAGCTCAATAGCAAATACATTTCTTGCGATGGTTGAATATGATTGCGTGGTTTTATTGCTTCTTCCTCCCCTTCAGCCAGAATTCATGTACCATTTAACTAGACCAGTCTAAAATCAAATTTGAAGAGGAGAAGAGTTGAGGAGGATATCAGACAATATTTGTTTTTCGATATGTACATGCTATATAGGCATATATATTATGGATACGTGCCTGCATCCAAAAGACTTTTGTACGCATGCATTCATGTAGTGCATGCATGAAATTTTCACAGTAGGACCTGTTGAAGCTGTCAACAAGGGAAATGCATACCAGAACTCTTGTAATCCAAAATACTACAAGACAACAAGACATATGAAATCCACCCAAAAATTTTCATGTTATTTTCAAGGAAGAACGAACCTTGTTATAATGGTTTTAAAAATAGCTGGCTGCATGCATTCATTACAGCTTTTTCAGTATTTCAGTTAACTGTTGTGCTCTTTGCATGTAACATGGTGCGATTGCACCATCATGTCGTCGTGCACATCCAGTTCATCACAATAAAGATTACTGGTTTTAACTACATGGGATATTAGCATGGAATCTGTTGGTGCTTCATGATTTCAACTTTCCAGAATGGAGTCTTGGTGGTAATACAGAATAGTCACGACTCACAAAAACATCCCTCATTTGAGCTAATTTTCATGTAAATTAAGCAATTTAATATCATCTACGTGTTTAATAGCGAATACAAAATATACCAGAGAAAGATTACAGTGAGATGTTTTTGTATACTAGAAAACGATAACTTATTGTTGCTCTTTGGGTTTCAGCACCAAATATGTAATTAGTCTGGTGCTTATAATTATACCCATTTCTCTACTAAAGTGCAATTTAAAAATTCGTTTTTGAACAACTCTTAATTTATTTTGTGATAAAAGCACTGATTAACTCAACAGTTTTGCATCAAAAAATTATATAACCGTGTGAAGTTCATCGAAGGTCAGAGTCACCCTTAAGATTGTAGTGATTGCCAATTTACATAAAAAATATACTTGTGGCAAAAAAAGGGTGGAATGAGAAATTGTAGTACATTGGTTTGCTGGTGATATATTTATTATAATAATAATTATGATAAGGCAGTGACATTATTAGCCTTAAACCTGAGGCTCTCTGTGTGTTCCCTGCCTGAGAATTATTTTTGCAAAAATTTTGAGAGAAATAAAGAATCCTGATGTGGCACTCGGTGCTCCGTGTAAGTTTGCCATTGTCTCGAGTGATTTAATGATAATAATTTAATACCGCCCAGGATTTTTTATTTCGATGCGAAATGAAGCTAGTGACTCGATGGGAATATGTTGTGAGTACCTAGACAGATTTCGAAATACTTCACTACAGCCTTCATTGTCATCAAAGTGAATTAGTTACAGTCATCAAAATCCTCATTGGCCCTGCACCTTTATTGGAGCAAAAAAAAGTATAAGGGTGCGTGCGAAAAAAGTAAAAATACTTTATGGATTTTGCGAATATACATACATAATATGCACGCGCTTATAATCAACCATCTCCCACTCTCATTAAAACATTAATGCGTGTAAAGAGTGTTATCTAGCTAAATGCGCATGTTTCTGCAACGGCATATCTAATACAGTTTTCTAGACATGTGCATACTTTGACACTTTAATACGCAGTCGTCATATTATCATACTCACATTCCCCATATGAAAATCTGCAGTAACTACCTATTTAGTCTTACGTAATATGGCCAATAGCAAGAGAAAAAGAAATCACTAATTGTTTTGATAACGCACAATTTTTCTCTAAATAAACTACCCGTGGGAATTAGATTATACGATTCCTCACGCATTAAATTCTCTAGCAATGTAAGCACGTCTGTGTGATTACGGCTGCTGCTAAGCTTCTTTAAAACGCGCGTGCTCGCAAAGGCCATGATTTGATTACTTCATAATCTTTACGAGCATGGAAAAAGTGCTTACTGTACCATTGAACTAGAAAAATGTTTTTGTTGCTTTTTTATTATACTTTTGTGCAAATAAAAATCGCAAATTATATTAACTATTATGCATGCACTCAAGTCTGGTGCTTTGCAAATATACTACTCTGCCTTTTTCATGAAAGAAACAAACATATTTTTGAGAAAAGCAATGGAGCCAATTTTCAATTAAAAGTATTTTAGGCAGCTCAGACCTGAGGTTAATTTATCTTGCTAGAAATTGTATTATCATGCAGGCAAGCAGGCAGTCTTCATCTGGTGAAATTTCTCTTTCACCAGCATTCAATCTACTATATAGTTGGCTACCACCTGCATGTCAGAGCCATTTTCTAACTTTGTGTATATGATTTCACGTTTGAAATATTATAAGGAAGTTGGTTAAAGTTGGTTGAAGTCGGAGGTGGAAAAGTACATGACAGAAAAAGATTGATTTAGCGTTGCCTATTTCGGTCAAATCCTTGTTTGGCTTTTTGATGTAGGGTATTTGACATCTTCCAATTATTACCGCTGATAATATTATTGTTATATTCTTCATTGCTCGTTTCAATCAGAAATAGGGTGTTTATTGTAATGCTACATTTCCTCACGTCAATTAAAATAAAGAGGTTTAAGATCATCAAGAAAATCTATCGTTTTAACATTTGTTGACAGCTGAACATGATTTCGAAAGGAGTTAGCTATCCTATAACATCATCAGAGTAAATATTATGAATGATTAGAATGGAAACAAAATATACATCATTACGGATGAGTTGATTGATTTCCTTTTTTACATGCCTGTTCATTTCAATAATAATTTTCATGTGCATATTTCACTAAAAGAATAGGTAGAATATGGATGGATGATCATTTTGTAAATATGAAGTTAACTGGAACCATTGACTAAAAGAAGAAAAACGTGAGTTGAGAAATGTGTCACGCTATTTATAGGTAAGGTCGGTATTTATAGCGTTCTTGTATGGGTAACTCTTTTTTTGTTAACGCAAAGTGGTTGCTGGTGTGTGTGCTTGTCTAACTAATTTGTTTGTGCATGAAACTTGCATAGCCCTCATAAGAAGTGCTGAAAAAGGACTTACTCAATTGACTCCACTTTACAGCTTCAGAGATTTAGAGGAATGGAATGAGACGATGTATTAGAAATCGAAATAGCATTCATATACGTACCTACACACCTACGATATATATGTATACATATATATAAATGATATTGTCTGTAGAGAATCAAAGACTTTCCTTGTATTTTGTGCCACTGCGGTGGACGCATGGTATTAAATACTCGCTACTACTACTAGCTACTGCACACATTAGTAAGCCCAAGTAGTACATTCCTAAAATCCGTCTCTTTAACGATCCGCAAGTTGTTGCAGTTTTTGAATACATTATAAAGTTACATTTATAAACTGACGGCACATGTTAGTGTAAGTAATATGAGCATGGTGGATGAAAATACAAAGATATTATTCATAACGAAGACTCAGACTCAACCTCTGTTGTAAAAATTCAAAGAAGAAAAATGTTCATTATCATCACGTTCCCCAAAGGTTCTCAAAAGGATACATTCTTCCCAAGTTTCAGATGAAATTAGCCTTATTGCTGTGAATGAAGGACGTTCTAGACTTTGGTGAAATGCGTTGAATCGCCAATTCTGAGATGACCGAGTTTCTGGGAACTAAACTTTCGATGATTTTTTTATCGTTTAATAAGGACTTGATTTTAATTCGACGAAAGAATATTATTATTTTAAAATGCACACAATATTGCACGCCTTGGAGCAGCGATATGATCACTAAATTACAGGGAATTTTGAAAGATGAAGGTTATGACTTTGCAATTTTTTAAACAGAAAATGGGGGATTGAAAATTCTGAGGAATTATTGGCCACTTGTCCACTTCTTACCTTGCAGTTTCAGCCACTAAACCATGTACATTTCCTATGTGAGTGTGAGTCTAGTTGGCATTTTTGGAAATGATTGACATAATATAAGCATTTTTTTTATCTCGCTACATAAAAAGAAACACTCTGCACGATTTTTATAACCTTCATTAGTAAGTCAAGGAGTTGGTTCTAAAACTTTTAAACTCTTTTGAAAATCCGAGTTACAGAGGAATCAGGTGGGAGTCTAGACGGTAACTGACATCCAGACAAATCGCTTTGTTAAATAATTAATGTTCGTCTCTCGCTTTTGGACCGTTTAGCATAATAGTACAATTCCACTGTTTTTTACAAGCTTTTGCCTGGGGTTTATATCAATGTTTCTGTTTTGTTGGATATGAAATGATGCTTGAAAAAAAAGTTGGATCATATATTTTTCTGGGCTGCTCATCATCATAATATATATTTATAGTAATATCATCATTATAAGATTATACTTGTGAGCATGTTTGTTCTTTCACGCAGCCAGGTCAGTTTCTTTGCAAAAAGGTTGAGTGAGCGCAGTGTGCTCCTCGCTTTGAAATCATCCCACCCACACAATGGAGTATAACTTCTTAGAGAAACATCTCAAATTTCATGTCAAAATTTAAATAGCCATAATATCTCTGATATACGGCCGACCTGTCTTCATACATATTACTATTGTGTACACAAAAAAGTGAAGAAATCTTTTTACGTTTCCCATTATAGGCATGTGCTAAAGATATGTACTCTGTGGTAATAGTATATTTAGTAGAATTTACTAGGATATTATTGTGTACTCAAGAGTCTAGTGACACAAGAATACATTTTTTTTCTTCTTCTACCAACCTACCTAACCTTCTTTACCATATTGCCAAGTGTGTAATTGACCTTTCATTTGTTCCTGGTTCGTTCTCTCACATAATCAGATTGCAAGTATATAAAACTCAGAACCTGGAACAAATATGCTAATAAAAAGAAAATTGCAAGCTTTTAGTAAATTTTAGGAGGATGCGAAAGGTGAAACTTGAAAAGCAGGTACTGCTCACTTTTCCCCATTCATTGCGATTTTTGCGCTGTTGCTAACTTATATAAATTATTCACATTTCTCTCTTATCATAATGTCAAGAACTAACGTGCATCCTATTTTACAAAATGATCTTTATTGGCTCAGTTGTAAATGATGATGATTATTGTAGTTGCACGAAGAGAAGACAAACAGGGAAATTTTATACTTGATGTATTTTCAACCGCCCTTGCCTTGTGAACGATTTACTAATGTGTCCAACCAAACCTGAATGTGTCTAGTCTGCGTTCTTTGAGACGTTTTCAAGCTCATAATATCCTATCGTAATCATAAAGTGTCCACATCAACCATCTTTTTGTGTTGTGTTTCACTCATTCTCAAAATGAGTTCTCATCATCACCCAACAAAAGATCCTTAAAGTTGGAGTTTGCTATTGTACTACAGTTTAGGTCTCAAGCTCAAGTCCAAGTTAGGTATGGAAGGTTCGGATTATGTATCATCGTCATCATCATCCACACTCTGCTGTGATCTCAACACTATAGATTTTACCGTTGAGTAAATAATGCAAGCCATGGTGTTCTTAATTTATTCATTTCTCATCATCAGTAAAGTTGTGTTGTAAAACTATATGGAAAATCCCAGCTTAAAATATACTCGTACTGCTTATATTTACAACTCATCCGACATTTCCATGAATTATTTATGTAGGAATATAAAGAATAATAAGAAAAAGAAAGTTGGGGTTAAAGAATTAACGATAATAAACTTTAACTCATAGTTTGGCTCAAAGCTACAGATTAGGAACAATGACGATGATCTTTGAAGGGAACATTTTTCATTTGTATCCGTTAGGTTTGGAACGGTTGATCTAAACTAATATGCATGTCATGATGATGCCCTCTTTTTCTTGTCTACGAAGGACTCAATAAAACTCTTATGGATTCGTGCAATACCACATTTTTTCGTTGAAATCTTGAGAATTCGAATAGTGTATTTGCTAAAAGTTGTAGATATGAAACGAAAAAGTAACAATTTCCTCCCTCTTGTCCTCCTCAGCAGTGACTTTTTGGCTCTTCCTCATTGTTGAGTGCGTATGCGTTGTGCCTAGCATGTGGGTTTTTGGGATGATAATCTCTTTTTCGACATGTCAGTCAGTCAGAGAAAAAGTGAATTGAGCAGAGTCAGCGTTTTTACAACCGGCATATATGTATCTATTAATCTATCTACACACACTCATATCATAAACATGCATACATATTAGCACAAAAAGTAAGTTTGTTCGTATGCACGATTGTAATGATTGTAGCGCACGTGAATGAGAGGTAGGCAGGAACAAATGTGTCGTTTAGTAAGTTATTTATTATCTGTGTACGATACACGCTGAGGGAATTACTGCACTCGGCAGGTGATATGTAATATAGATTAGCATTGTTATGTTGTTTTATATTGGCATTTAAAGTATTAGTTCTTTCTACAAGGTATGATGATGATAAGATGACCTGTTGTTGGCGCATATATGTATATTATATTCGTGTGACTATATGATGAGTATACGTCTGGTTAAAATTGGCGTCTTTTTAGTGTAGTCGTCTGAAGTGAAACCCGGATGCACTTCATCAGTCATAAGTATTGTGTTTACAGATTTGGTTTGCTATGTAATCACAATCATCCTGAGATTTGCCCTCATTATTTGGAATGTAGAGCCAGTAGTAGTACATGATGAATATAACCGTCATTGCACTTTTGTTTTCTTCAGTTGCTCCGAGGGAGTACCATTCTTTGAGAAGGATTAGGAGAGCCAAAAATTCTGACGTGGTTTTTGAAGATCCAAAAGTAATGAAATGATGCAAATTTTATGTCCAATAAAAAAAGTGCATTTCACTTTCGTTCATTTTAATACTTCCCTAAGACCATGATGATGGAGAGGAGAGCACAGTGAGTGAGTGCACGAAAAGGAAGATGTACCCACATATTACGCATGTTTGACAACCTACACGCTGTTAATTCATGAGCTAATGATTCGTCAGCCACCCTAGGTGCATTGTTCTAAAGAATATTACTTTTTAAGGATACTCTTGGAGAAACTCATCTCACTCAGATTGTCTGCAGTGTGCACACACGCTACTGCACGTTTCGCGCACTATGAGCAAATGGTTTTTCATGCAACCACTAAAATTTTGAAACAATATAATTTTTATAGGAAAACCTTTCAAGAAGGCGAATTCCCTGAAACCTTAATTTCCATTATCCCACGCGAAGGAGTTCCAGTTTCAATAGAAATATTGTAATGTACTAATATACTCCGTATTTGCGTAGGATCCCTTGTTAATTTACAATACTTCATTCTCAGTTATCAGTTATGCAAATGAAATGCTTTTGTCATGCAATTTTTGTAAAAAGTATTTTTTAGCTGTTTTCACCGAAAATCAATACAATATGGTAAACGAAAATGGGATTCTTAAAAAAACAACCAAAATGATTGGACTTGTTCAGGGAAGAAAATTAAAAAAGGAAGGTAATTCAGCTGAATAATTACTTTGAGTAATGCAAAACCATATCGTATTCCATACTTAAAAACTGGTCCTGGATAAAAATTCTTGGACCTAAAAAAAAGTGGTAAAAATCAAGTAAATGGAATGTTTCTACTAGTAAGTTACGTGGTGGCAGTAAGGGCAAGTTAATCACCTTCATCCAACTAAAATTGTAAGTCATTGACTCAGGTCATTTTCGCAATGATTGGGATTTCAATGCTGTATTACATTTTCGTTGCGCTTTGTATGCATAAAATAGTATTGCAATATTAATAACATGCGAATAGCGAATAAATTTAAGAGTGTTTTTATACATACATCTATTTCGGATGTGCTCATATAAGTATGAAAATACAAGGTAGTGCGACCGAATACTCATCCCCATAATATGCATTGTTTTCATACATTTAATAGCAGATGTAAGACAAAAACTGCTGTATGGGTCCTGCATCACAATCTTTTGGATCACATGACTCTTCATGCCAGCAAAGATCTATGTGCTTTCTAGCTTTCTCTTGGTAGAGAGATGTGAATTCGTGAGATGTAAAATTTCATTACAAAGGGATTTATAGACAAGTCAGTGTCATAAATTGCTTGCAACTACGAGCAAGGTATGCGCATGTAATAGGTACATATATATCGTGCTTTTTGAGGTGCATTCATCCATATACATGCTTACGGTATGAGCCAAAAGATGAGCAAGAAAAAAGGATGATGATAGGATGAGGCTTAAAGTATTTGATGATGATGATTTCAGCATACCACACTCAATACACAAATTCTCAGTAAAGGAATTCCCACTGCGTTTACTCGTGTGTAGGTTCGAATGTCACATTATTCAGATTCAGGTGAGATGAATTCCCAGCATTTTACGTTGATTGTTCTTTTCTTCTCATCGTCATCATCATCATCATTCTCTCTACTTGTATTATAATCAGCTTAAAGTGTACAATACAATGGGACATCTCCGTGAGATCAAAATGGAAAAATACAAGCAAACTGTGTGAGACTGATGCTTATCTGTGTGAATAAGTAAATTACGATAATGACTTTAAGGTCACTTGATTTCGCAATCGGACACATTTTAGCCATCTTCACACCTCGATTTTATTGAATACGTTTTGTCAAAAAGGTAAGGCAGTGGTACTCATCATATAATAGAACAAACATCCCATCCAATCAGTCTTGGAGTCAACAAAGTATAATTATTATATCAATCTGGTTAATTAAAATTATGTAGTACCTTCCATAAATTTATTCAACAACTTAATTAACGACGACGGCTAAATTAAGGCTTTCATACAACAGTATACATATATATTTAAGCTAAATGCATAGATAGTGGATAATATGCTATTAAATCAACGTTACCTAATGGTCATCGCAAAATTTCTTTTTCTTCATAATATTTCGAATGGACATAAATGGATATATTAGGTACGCGTGCAGTGGACGTGTGCAAACAATGCCATTATGTATTGCACCAGTATACAACGTAATTATTGTCAACTATGCTCGCACTCTATTAATTATAGTCTTGATGGGTGTAATACTAGAAGACGTTGTATTTACTATGTATGGTAGTTTGTAGACAAAGTTTTACCATTTACACCAAACCAACATTAAATCAAAGTATATATTACATGATTTTGCTCATTGGTCATTGCAAAGGCATAGCATTATAGCACCTGATAAGTGTAGTTTTGGTAGCAGATGACACTTTGTGAGAAAGTTGTCAAATATTTCTTTTCTTCATCATTGAGAGGGCAAAAAGATTCATTTTCATTTTTAAAAGCTGGTTTCTTCTGCATCGTAAGTATTTTGTGTGGCATGTGTGATTTTCTTAATGAATGGGCATCGGCCGACACCATACGTAAGTTTTACCAATCAGATTCGCACATCCTTATGCATTCATTCATAATGTACTGCATAAGTGCATATTATGAATAACTGGTTGTAGTCAAGTTGTTTTAAACAGCGATGAGATGTGATATGTGTGTATGTACTTTGTGCTGTATGCATAATAAAAGATGCATACTGATTTTTAAAAACTTTTCTGACGCGTGAGAACTTTCTCAGTCCATATTTTTTGTTAAAGAATTTGCACGTGTAGGAAAAACAAATAATCATAATTTCTTCACGACCAACAGGGCTTTTGGACTAAGATCATAAAATCCTCGAATTAAAAATGCGTTAAATGCAATTACTTGCAATACACTGTCACAACACGAATTGTTGAGTGAAAATTATTGGTGTGTAGTCATTTCACACGAAATGTGCTAAAATAGGCTGCTGCGATTTAAAAAGTACATGGCTATCAGGTTGACATCATCAGAAAGCCGACAGCTTTCTGACTATCATTTTAATATAATCTTGGTCATCGCTGTTTTATTATACTTATTAATTCGAATCCACCATAATAAAATGCATTAAAGTATTATACTTGAACGTGGGTACATGGTATATGCACTGTTTTGAAGCAGAGTTGTAGTAGTAATCATAATAATGGTGCTTTTAGTCTGGTGTGGTCGTGGTCATGCCGCATTCTTGTTGCTTTATTAGATCATGACATTTTGATTTTGCTTTTAATTTGCATTTCAGGCATGGGTTGAATTTGAATTTTGCAAATTTTAAGATAGTTCCCACGGGCTTTCTTATAAATAATGCAGGTATGACAAGAATGCAATAAAGTATGCTTTTTCAAGTGCCTGGTTAGCTTGTGGTTAGCCAGAAAAACATGATTATTCTAGGAAAACCCTTTTGGTTTGGGTATTGGCTTAGATAATGATATAATATGTAAGCAGTAGTTTTTACTTTTGGCTGCTCTGTGGACTCCTCGGCTCGCTCACCACCGGTAGGGAAGAAATGCACATATATTGATGGTTTTGCTGCAAGTTTGCTGAAGCGTGGCAAACTCATGTATATCATATCATTTATCTCCATTTGATTCTTCGTGTGGTAGAGTTGACAAATTACTTTGCTGCACAAATAGCCAATTTTTTCTTATTCAACAATGCATAGGACACAGGAAAAATATTTTGAATATGACATTGTATGTATTATCAACATAAGAACTTCTTGATTGCTTCCTGAGTCCTGAAGTATTTTTGCCGGTATCAAAATATACAATCTTCTGAGATTCGTGGGTGTCATGTAAAATCATGCTTGTTTTTTTTGTCATCGTCACACTTTTCGTACGTTGTCCTGCGTGCTGCCAATGTAGTTTTGAGCGTCTGATACGTATCACAACAAAAGTAGCGTTTTGTATCAGGATTTTTTGTTACCACCGGGAAGACAAGGTTTACAATGATGAATAGGCTAATTGCACCGGCATTTGTCATTGGACTAGCCTGGTGACATATTTTACTTTACTTTTTGTCATCATGACTGTCCATAAATATGACCGAAAGGTATATTTATGTAAGCTAACAACGTGGTGTCTTACAATTAGAATTTTCCCTAATAAAACGTCAAGTGTCACACAAAATGGTGGCATGCGCATGAAATTATTTTTTTGCCATTGCTCTCCGATCCATCTGCCTCCATATAATATAATATGTGCATAATAGAGTGTGTACATGGATTGAACGTGCAGCCAAGATAATGACACCGTTATAAATGATACATAATTGCAGTTTGTAGCAGGAGGAGAGGGAAACAAGAATAATAGTTGGTTTTTTGTTTTTAGAATGATAATAAATTTCATTTTTTAAATTTTATATTCAACATCATCTGACGAAATGTGTTTTTCATCATAAGAGAAATTTTTATGGCTTCTACTTCATTTCTTCGAGTTTGAGATGAAAGATGCAGTTAGTCAACTCAAAACACAATAACAATAATATTGCAGATCTCCTAATATGCAGTGTACCATATCATCATCACAAAGATGACAGAAGCCGTTGTAAGTAGCTGCCGTTAATATGAGAGAATAGCCAAGAGGCACAAACTATCAACAAAGACGATCTTGGTCGTCTACATACATTTTTCCAATATAATGCTGGCGCTACAAGCAACCAGCTACAATGTATATGATGTACATACATATATATTATAGACGCATATATTAATAGGAGTGCGGAGCAGAGCAGAGTGCACTGCTCGCAAATCTCACTTCTTTTAAGATGTGTCTTTCTTCACTAACCCACTCTTGTCAAGGGGATGTCCACATGCATAATTGGAGTCAAGAAGTAGAATATTTATTGTTATTATTACATGTTCATTGTACACTCCCTACTAATAATAATTCCTGCGTGGTGAAGGAATTGAATATGTTCACCATGATGATAATGATGGTTTTGGTCACACCTTTGCTCTTTTGCGCCTTCATTTATATTGTTAGTGTCTGTCCGCCAATGTGCGAGATGCCGAGTTGCAGGTACTCCTATAAATTTTAGTATCAACAAAATCCTATTTCGACTCTAGTCAATAATATCATCACCACCACCACCAGTTTCAGCTGCTGCGACATTACTAAAAGGGTATATTTTTATCCTTATCTGTTCACTTTATCAAATCATCATTACTTTTGTTCGATATCAGACTATGAGCTGAAAAAAGAGTGAATCAACTTTTGATTTCACTTCTTTTCAGACGGCAACTAATACAAAAGATTTGCAATGGATGTTAGATGCAATGCTCTTGTCTTGTCGTGGGCAAAAAATCAGTGGGTTAGAATATGTGTCAAAGAAACAAAGTCAATGTTCTTGAGACAAGCAGTGTGTTTAGTTAGTGCAACATAGTAGCGTTCGTTTGATCGTTCCTTCATACATTTTGCAAAGTGTAATATAAATATGGTTGATTATAGAGAAGCATACAATTTTTTTGCGATGGATAAAGCCGGTGTTCTGTACGGGATGCGTGTGCGGCATAAGTTCTATTCTAACAGTCTCTAACACTATTGCGTTGCGACTCAAACTTCTATCGGATAAAGCTATAGTGTACTATTCATTCATGCAACACTACTTACTTACTTTTTACCTGTCAAAATCAGAAACGTTTGGCAATAATGCATGCGTCAATACAGCCATTATAATATAGAGTATTGTAGAGCTAATAATCCAATACTTGCAAAACATCCAGCCCATGTCACAACAGAATAAGAAATTTAGTTAGTACAGAGACATACTTTGTGTATAAGCCATCGTTTAATGATATTATAATATGCAAGTGAAAACAGTACCTGCAGCTATGTTAGGTAAGTATACAAAAAAAGCAGTAGTAGTAGCGTGAATTTAGGATCGAGTCTTTGTTGTCCTTCCAACATCCTTAAAAGTCCGCTTGTTCAGGGTATTAATTTCAATGATGAATGCATTGTTTGAATACACGATGAAGTCGTAAATTGTGAATGAAACAGTAAGTAGAGGTTTTAAATCTACATAACTATAGCATATATATTCAACAACACGATCATCTTACTCTCTTAGGCATTTATCAATTTTAATAAACCAAAACCGCCAACTAAATATGTCTACGATACAAAATAAAGTGTTTGATAAATAACGTGTCATATCTTGCAGCATCTTGGTTTCTCTTTCATTACCGTCTACAAAATATATGCATAATATATAGAGTATTATATTATGCGTGATTCGAATCACCATTTTGTGATATTGATCGATCGATTGGTCGGGACATTTAGCAGAGTAATATATGTACTTACTCACGGTGCTCATTTCTAGGTACATGCTTATTACTTTATGACACCAGTAATGACCCATTTGTCTCACAGTCAGTGTGCCAGTCAATCCTTGTAAAATGCTTCACAGCTCTCCGATTGAATAATAAGTAATCATGATGATGATAATAATAATAAGCTTGTAAAAATATATTGTAAGGTAACGCAAGACGTAAAAAAATAAAACGTGCTGTGTCGGTTTTTTGAAGATCATGTCAAGTCAACCTATATAACCTACTTTAATAATAGTGTAGTAATTTTGAATGTTATACAGCAATTTAATGAACGATCGATTGCATCGCATTACAAACTTTTTATAGGTATTGAATCGATTATGATTATGAGATGGAGTTGTAAAAAAGTACATGACGTTTTTCGAAGAAATGATATTATTATTATTATTTGTACTGAAGAGTTGGAAGATTGTCGCCTCAACATCTTATCATCATGATCATCAGTATGGGAAGTGAAAAAACAGGACAACGCCTTTATATAAAATAGTGTTTCAGGAGTACACTGTGTTTTTCCATTAAGCATTTTATGGACTCTGCGTTTGATCAAATGAATAGACTTTTTTTATAATAGTAGTGTGATCATCACATCACCATAAGTATCTTCTCCTTGTGGTCATCGCGTTACTGGTAGTAGTAGTAGTATCCTAGCAGGGATCGCTTATTATACCTACTCTCCATACTTACTTTTAAAAATGGTGGACTTAAGCATTACGTCGTAATGATAATGACACAGTAGATCATGTTGGTAGTTTTGGTATGAGATGCTTTATTTTTCCCCACAGTGTGGGCAGTTTTGGTTACAACTACTGAGTGACCTGTAATTAATGTCTCTAATTTACAAGGTTTTCTTCTGCAGGATAGCTTTCCTTGTGAAGCTCAAAATCAGTCAACGTGCACAAGGGTAAAAATGAGATTGAGTATTGATCGCCTAATGTAGCGTGTAGTAGTATCTTTCATCTGTTAACAGAGCGATTCAGCTACTTGTTGCTAAACAGTGTTGGTGGCGTGGTGAGGTGGGTTTGGCTTCAGAAAATGATATGATTTTTCACGGCAGTCCCAATCCAACTCAGGGTGTGTTCAGTTTTCAACAGCTAAACTGTCGTAAACGAGCTGTGGAAATGCTACTGGTTACAATTTTTTTTATTGTCTCTCATGAAAATCCGAATTAATTAGAGCAAGAGCAACTGTCTACCTGTCGAGGAGCAAACAATGCTCAAAAGGTCTTAAAAGAAACGACTTCGTCTTACGATTTTGTTGCGCATTGACTTTTTGATTTATGTGGTGTGAGTTGCCTACCAAATTTCCAAAGATAGACAATTTTTTTTGCAAGCATAACCTTTTCATCTCTCTGCAAGTATTGTCGGTAGTCGGTCGGAATTGAGAAATCGAAATAACATTTAGCACTACTATCTTCAGTCGTTGATGTAACAATAATAATCTTATCTTCTATAAAGAGTCTTCATTCAAGTGTGTATGACTGTGACGAAGCCATGTTACAATACGTATCCAAAAATATACAGCTGTACCTACACGCAATAAACTACACCTGTGTACACCTTTTGCATCAGTTAAATGAGCACAATTTAAATGCAACCTTTATTAACCAGCCTCCGTGAATCATGGACATGCGTGTATAATGAGTTGGTGACCGCATTGGATTTTTCATGCGCTAGATTTGCGATTCGATTTGAGATGGTTTTTTATGTTACGAGCGACGAACCGAGCGTTTGCTCGTCGGTCGAGCGACTGTTATATTTGAGGCGGTCGCAAAAACTAGCGACTGCAGTTTTGTCATGACTTTGTGAGTAAGTATATGAACAGCCAAGCCAGTGCATGGTCTGATAATCGATACGGATCACTTCATTATCATCGTAATTGTGTACCAGAGAGAATAATTTTTTTCGTTGACAATGCGCAATGTGCAGCTTGTATTTGTGTGTGATCTTGTCGAAAGCCGACAGCTTATACAAGTGTTTTGAATGCATGTTGCTCTATTGCACTCGTTCTTGGTTACGTGTTACTTAACACCAGCCCCGTCATTGATCCATTACATTACGTGCACTTTACTAATGATGATGATGATGCTCACATAACATCCTGCATGACAATGATCCTCACTCACCTGCATTGCGTCAACGTTTTTTATTCTGTTTCTCAGGAATCTGGCATCAACTCTGTATCTCGAGCTAGTAGTGAGCGAAATATCAATTAAGCAGAACAGATTCTGTAGTGTTTCTAGGCTCGCTTCTCATCCCTCATGTTCACAATAAACAAGAACAACAATTATTGATCGTTTATACTTGAGCGGACTTGTTGCATTTGCATTTTTATTATAATGATGTTCATGACAAAGCATTTAGATTAAATTGCATTTTTGTCATCTTGGCTTGCTTGGCAGCAAGAGCCACTGCTAAATGGAATTGGCATTGCATATTGCATTGCATTTTGTCTCAAAATTCCAAACTATGGTACGTGGCATAGACCATTAAGATTACAATAAGATGAGCAAAGAAACAACACCGACGCGACAACACTATTTTTTCTTATAAAAAAATTTAGTGTGTTGTTCATTCAGTATGGATTTTTTTGGTAACAAACTCATGATGCCGCGGAAAGATGCTTTTTTTTATAAAGAGGCAGCAGCATTCCATTTACATATAAATATTGAGCGTAAAACTTATTTTCATTTGATCATGAAGAGTGACTTAATAAGTTTCCTATTGTGTGCACGTGGTCTCACGGTTTTTTTGCAATCGAATGACAAGAATTCTATTTTGAGGTTAGATCATGTAACTGGGAAATTACATTTCGTGCTTTGCTTCGCAGAGTGACTGAATGTAGCAGTACTTTGAACATTTTTAATAGGTTAACATAACGAAAGGGATTTCATGGAATTCTCAGAAATAGGGCATGCCGTGGATTTCGTTGTACACTTCATAATGAGAAAAGTATATGCATTTGATTTTTCCATCTTATTTGTAGTACACCATCATCCTAAGCTTGAACTATGTGGTTAGTTTGAGCTCACATTTGAAAGCACTGCGGTTGTTTACGACTATTAGGTGTCAACAGCATCATGTAAATTGAGACACTAAACACCTTGAAAGTTAATCATCTTGATATGTTACAATCATTACTACTTTATATTCATCCCTGAGCGTGGCTTAAGGTAGTTCAACTTACTTAACTCTGCATCATCATCATCCCCATCACAATTGCCACCACTAATTCCGTTTCCCCGAGGCTGTGACATCCACGACAAAATCCATCTTAACTGCAGGAGTAATAATAATCATGCACGCACATGGATATATATATATTTGCTTCGTGAATAATATATTTTATTCTGTGTCACATGTATCAAAAGTGTATAGTACTACTCATTATGATTTGTACGTAGGTATCAAGTTGGCTGGCGACTGAATGCCTACATCAAAGATTTGGAAACCTGACTAGTTCAGGTGCTGGCTGCTGCTGCAGTTGTTTGTTATATAGTATATAGCCCTATTGTGAGGCATCATTGCGTTTGCACAATCTGCTCAAAAGAGACATGATGAGATGATGATGATCGTTTTCTTTCTTGGGATGTTATGCAATCGGAATCCCCACTTGCACGCAGACAGAGTAGAGCTGTTGCATTGCAGCAGTCAACTCAACCGCTGCTATGTTAATGATGATGATGCATCTTTTCTTTGCAAAGAGCAAACGTGTAAAGTCAATGCAATGTTTAAATCATAAATGTGGGTTAGTGGTGTGTTTGCCAGTGTGGAAGTTTGTTCCTTGCGAAAAAGGATATCTAAATGAAGCTGACGCTTTTAACCACACCAAGTCGATTTTTGCATCCCCTATGCCAAAGTTTTTCATACTAAAAAATGTTCAAGGGTTGTTGTTGTTCGTCTTGCAGATGTAAACTAAAGTTTGTTTATCATCTAAACGTTCTAAAAGTTTTATATAAGGTTATTTGGGAGATGTTCGCATTTGATTTCATACAAATTCAAGAGTAAGTATAATGACGTGTGTTGCTATTCATATTATGCAAAGAACGATGAGGGTTTACTGATGATGACAATAAAATAATCCAAGTATACATGTTTCACGCATTTCCATAAACACATTCATATGGAGCTTGATGTGTGGTGCGATATGCGTATAACCATTATTTCATGAATATGACCACGGATGATTATATTTTTCACTGGTTGAAATGAGATTAGAAGAAAGATGTTTTCTGCATCTGTCATGCTTTTCTGCTATCTGTTGTTAAGTTAAAGCCAACACAGACAGACCTTCTGCTCAAATGCTCAGAAACAGCAACTTGATGGTTTAATTCGATGAATTCGTTGTGGATTTGAAAAGTATGATGCAAATCACTTTGATGATGACCATAGTGAAACTAGAGGCATTATAAGTATACTTGATTTGATCGTCTTTGTTTGTGGGTAGGCCAATGTCTCATACTCGCTCAATATTGTTTGGCTACAGAAGCATGGTCTGTCATTTTTGTAATTGCCTATATTTTTGTTTATGTTTCTTTGCAGAAGGTGGACAAGGCGAAGATCGTCATCAGGTTGGTTATGCAATACTTAGGAAGGTGAATCATCCTGTGTTCTTCGTCCAACAAACCAACGTTATATTACACTCCGCGCCCAACTCTGTTGAATAAGACAAGTAAGTTTTAGCGAGTTAATTGATTTTTAGCGTGTTTTTTTTTGCGCATTGAGTATGCTTCAGGGAGATTAAGCTTGCTGACTTGATATTAAATGCACTTTTATGTAATCTTTGGGATTTGATTGATGGATTTTTGGGTGCGTGTGGGTAACTCGAAAGCTACCGATTTATAGTGGCCACTGGGCAGCTCCTCACTTATTCTTTACAGTACGCTTTCCCACCTTGAAACTCAAACTTGTTTGTTTTGTTCGTGTAGTGAACATTGAATCTACAATGTAATATGCATCACTAATTTATCGGAAACTATCAATTATCTCGTTTGTTACTGAATCATATTATGCCATAAAGCATTAGTGAATATTGAATAATAACGCTTATTTAGCTAATTCAATGCAACTGTTGAAATTTCTAGTGGAGTTTCGTTATCTGAATATATATGTCTATCTCTCGCCTACTGCAATTTACTTTTACTATTTTATCATAAATAATAATTGCATGCGCATCAAGTACGCATGGTTCGTGCAGTACAAAAATTAGTTTTTATAAAAAAGGGCCATAATGTTTGGACAGGAAATTACGATCCCTATATTTGTAGCTTTGATGTTCTCAATCTATCAGTACAACACGTTTTGTGTTTGCAAATTGTTTCCTTCCAAGAATATATCTCCTAATTGCTGTCTTTTTTAGAAAAAATATGTATGAATGTGTTCATTGTAGACAGTGCGTCTGTGTCACCGAGCTTCCCAAATAAAGGCAATGAAGAATCGCCACCACACGATCATCATCATTCAATCAAATTATGGCTTTAATATATTGATGCACCACCATGAGTAACAAGCAGTAAACACCTCGTTTGCTCAGACTATCATCAACAGATCATCACAACATCCAAATTAACCTCGATCATTACTATATCCTAACGTTGCTATTTTATGATATTTTAATACTTTAAAAACGCTGCAGATAGAAGAAAGATGCATATATGTATATAAACCGACGATAAGACTTTGAAATGAAGATGGATTCGAAATTTCGAGATGGCCATTTTTCTGCAGCGTGTTCGCTCATACATATGGGCATCAATAGCAAACCTTTGTTTGATGGAGCTGGTTTTAAAAGCGAGTCACCGTTAGCATCATCATCATTATTATTTATTTGCGTTAAACGAAATCAGTAGACAAGTTATAGGTTTTCACAAGTTTCACTTTAGGAGACTTGTAGGTAGGTACATATCGTATTTTAAATAAAAGTACAAAAGACATCATCAAGGCAAAAATTCATCGTCCTCGTCTTCCACATGAATAATAATCCCTTGTCAGATTGAAACATTACGTTTTCAGATATCCATTCATAGCTTTAATATAATAGTCAAAAAGGCTACTGGCTTCAAGTGACTTTTATTCCTCTTTTTAAAATCTCCTGTCAAATGTGAAGTTTCATTTTAAGTGCAAGTTTAGTTTTCCACAAGGCGAGTGTTGAACATTATTCCACGTGCTTGAGTCAACGAAATGGAATTTGATTTAGAATAAAGATAGACTGACATCATTGAACACGACACCGTCCCTGCTTATCTCAATTTACTGTTGATACCTGTTCACTCAAAGATATAAATTAAGATACGTGTTGTAGGGACTGCGTATGATACAAAAACCCCCTTTTCACGTGAATGATCGTCGGTGGTTGACATTAATCTACCGATTGATGGCGATGATGATAAACTGGTACTTCAAAGAAAACGCATGTAACCGAATGAACATCTGTTAAGAACTAATTTCATCATTGTCTCATTACTTTTGTCTTAATACCTTATCTACGAGCACGAATGACAAGCTATCTTTTGCGATTTTAGAGTGATTAAACTGCAGCCCTCTAAACGCATGCTACATGGTGAAAATGATAATTCGCAGGATGAATTAGCAATATATCAAGATTTTACTCTCGCAAGGTTATCTGGGATGTGATGTCTATTTACAAAATCGCATTATGATGATCTGCTGATTTAGGGAAGTTTATTTAGATTTGTAAGTTTATGAATGAATAATGCGTATGTGGCTTAAAATGGCAAGCATGTTCTGTAAAATGGACTTGTTTTGCGCTTCTTTCAGAGCTCAACGAACGAAGTGGATATTTTTTGGTGAGACGTAAATTATATATATAGTTTATATAGGTAAATTTGGCAATATATCATGTCCCGAAAAAGCTGTAGAGTAATTTCTACAATATGCAATCTATTTTCATTATACTGACCTATTCATTATTATTCTGAATTTTAATTAGCAAAACTTAATGATAAAGATGGCAGTTACACACCAATTACAAGTGATTCATAATCATTATTACGTTACAAGTAAATTTCTGGCGCTTACAGCAATTTACGAAGTATCAATGACAAGAATGAATACAACAATACAATTGAGCATTATTTAAAATTTGCGAAATTCTCATTAAAGACGCAGGGTTTATTGTCGGATAGTACCTATGTGGGGTATGTGGTAATTATCATCCTCAAACAGTAATAAAACCTTTGGTAAGCCAAATACAATGGTACGTGTTGGGTTGCATTTTGAATTGCTAATAGTATATAGAAGCATCTGCTGTAGAAGAAAGTGAAAATATGTGGTAGTATATCAGTAGTCCACTGGAGTGACACTTGAATATTACTCATCTTCCACTCCCAGAAGACTGCTGCTGCTAATGCACTCTAACCACATGCGGCTCTTCAAACACTAAACATATTTGTTCCGTGTATTTAACAAGGGATAAAGAAAAGATGGTTGTACTGTCATAAATGAAGCTGAACTGGGAACTCACTGTTAATAGAAAGTAGGAATGTCATGTGAAGCCAAGCTATAACAAACCTTGCAGGACGTGAACGATACGGAAGATCACTTTGTATATAACTGCATAAAAAAGTGATCATCAGCATGATCATGACGGCTACGAATTGCACACGATCTAAGCCGGTGGGCAGTGTAAAAATGGTAACATGCATAGCTCTGCAAGAAGTCTGTAGTTGAAGCAAAGCTTTCTGAAGAAAAATGTATATGTATTACATTCTATATGAATATCATTTTTTGTATGATTGAAAAGGATTCATATTTCGGAAGCATTTTATTATTATTATTTTTCTTTTTGTGTGCGCATTTCAAAAGAGTCGTGAATTACTTTTGCATACACAATTCAAAATATTCAATTTTCATGCGAAATGCGTGCACTTTAATAAAACCTACTTCTTTTGCGGCACATGTGCACAGTTTTATAATATTTACAATTATAAAAAATCGAATAATAATAATTGAGTGTCACTTTTGTTATTATCTTGGATCATCTCTTTATATTTAACGTTTTTCATTTATTTGCAAGGAAGGAGGCATCTTTTTAGGACAAAATCCACAGATTTTTACTCATTATCTGAGCCAACATATCTCGTTTTTTGCATATTGGCATTCTTACTAACTTTTACTGCCAGCAAATGTCAAAGCAAATGCCGATATAGTTTTTTGATAGCCACAGTAGTAAGTAATCGTTATAATAACATGCAGTAACACTCATTTTTATCTTTAAATGTATGATTTTGTGTTTGTTTTTACATTTTAAATTTATTACTCGGAATATCAAGTCGATTTTCCAACATTTAGCTTTCATTTTACATAGCTTGTTTAAGTTGAGGTAGACTTGAATTGCTCCCCGTGCCTTTTTATGGTTTTTTTGAAATTGGCAAAAGTAACTGACACACGATCGACGTCTCTTCCTCTTTTTGTAATATTTACGGGTTTTATGTATAAAAAAAATGACTAATCAAAAATATTAATTCCCCCTGCGGAAATATGATCATTAGCCATTATAAATGTTTTGTTCTATTATGGTATGTAAATAGTATTTACTTATATGTGTACTGTATTAACCAACCATTTGTGAATTCGCTTTTTTGAAATGTCAAATGTTTGAAACATAGCCATTTTTGTCCCAGTTAATGTACACATAAGCCAGTGGTTGTGAATTGATTACGAATGACAGTATGTATAAAAATCAGATACGCAAAAGCATAATAATGGCAACAAAAACTGCATCGTATTGTTTACTTTTAACATTGCTATTATTAATGCCTTTACACAACCTCATGTTAGTGGTGGTAGGCTGTCTATTGTTAGAAATGTTTGAGTTTTGAGTGCTACGCTTCATTTATGCATTGAATTCTGCACCACCACTTTTTGGGTACGGTCCTTCTAATGCAAATGAGGGCAGCAGAATAGGAAACAATTTCCAATGCTCGGAGGCATTTCGTTTTCTTCACAACAAAAAATCAGTTTTATTCTTAATAGACAAGGGGATCGTGTATAATGTCTTGTAATGGGCACGTAATAGTAAAAAAAAACTCAAAATATAATATTGATTTCGAACATTCCATCGGCACACTAATCATTACTATGTGATCAGCCGAGACAGACAGAGGATGTGTGATGCATAATATTGAATATAATGCGTTATGTCATGTAGCGACTCATTGTAAACATCGCGTACATATTGATGCTGTGTACAAAAACCGCACTTGTGAAATAGTCAGACAAGACAGGTCAAGTCAAATTTTCTTTGAGGTTTGACAGGTTTCCTCATAAAAGTTTTGCACAAATCCAATTTCCCTTTTTACTACTATTACCATTCAGTCAACCACGAGAGATGAGATGGGATACTATTAGCACGAAATAATAGTATTTATTAGCGATAATGTGATCGGGAATGATGATAATTTTGGTATTGCTAATCACTGTGTGGAATAAAAGAAGTGTAGGCTTGCTGCAGTCTCTGCATGCCTGATCAATCTTTCATATAATATGTCACTTTTCTAATGCATTCGCTCATTTTACCCAAATATTTATATTAATGTGAGATTTTTGAACTGAACGAACATGTTGCTGATTGAATCGAGGAGAGATTCTTCTTTCACCCTAAATATATATAGTTTCATACATATTTGTATTTATAACATCATTAATTATATTTTATTGAATGCGTTCTGTTTTACGTGGCAATAAATATGCAAAGTGGCTATATAATCCATTTTTCGTGGTTTTGTTTTGATTGCACATCTTTGTGTACAGAATAGTTAATGACTGCAAAGAGGGTAATTATAATGAGTTTTACGCGTGCGCAACATGCTTGGGCTGCGTACGTACGATATGCTGCTCATCGTAAAAAGTAAACAGTCATCACGCGACAAATTCTTAACGTTTTTGTGCAAAAAAAAGTCAGGAAATCACGACGCGATTTTTCCGTTCATCAAACTTGCCATGGCCTACTGAACAAGACGACCAACTTCAATCTGATACGCATTGACTTTGACACAAGACAAAGTCGTAACTCATGCGAATACTTTTAAAAGACATCATTCATTGTTGCTTTTAATTTTGTCGGGTTTTCATAAGGAGAACGAATAAAAGGAAGTATTGGAGCATTCATTTTTGTTGAGGAGTGACTGATTTGTAAGTGATTATGTAGGAGAGCAACATTGGCAAAAAGTTATTTTTTAAAATTATAGACATCGCCCCTGTTATCAATTAATGGAGTGAGTGAGGGTACCAAACCAAGAGCATCCTCCTTTTGGATGTCTTTTATGTAAAATAAATGAATCAAGGATGATGCTACATGCTGATGTTCCACCTTGTAATTATTACTTTTGAATTTTTGTAGCAATGCTGAATGTATGAATTAGAAATCAGAATGCGGTATAAACTAACAGTCATTTGTTCGTTGTCAGTCATTGCAGCTACTTGTGAAAGAGTAAAACAATCGTGGCGGTGTGAAGGACTAAAAGGAAACAAAGATGAGAGGGTTTATCACCACCATACGAGTATGAATCCATGGATGAATCAAAGGGGGTAATTTTTAATTAAATAGCACGGTAGCAGCAGCACCCGTTCGTACATAATTTAGTGGCGTTTGTAATAGAATCTTTGTGTTTATGCATAAAATGTGTGCTCGAATATGTATATATACAAAATAGTAAGATATATACAAAACGGCAAATAATTACAGTCATGGAGTTAGTTGTGCATTAATCACGACTTTTCACTGTTGCTAATTATTTTAGCATTTTGTCTTGAATAGGTAATAATGTTCCCTTGTGCTTCAAAGTTAAGATCGAATTTACTATATAGCTTTTCCTCATGTTCCATCTATACATATAGGTGTTTTCCACGCTCTGTTGGGCATAGTGCTAATCGTTCTCAGAAGAAAATTTAAATGTCCCTTAGGCAAAAAAAAGAAATGGCAACGGACTTCCATACAAAATTTTTGCATGCGTGTATCATTATGACGGTTTGTTATATGTAGCACGCTGTTGTTGTACCATAGTTGATTTTCCTTTTAATACACAAAAACATGGAGGATTGTTAACTGCCGTTGATAATTAAATCCATGAATTGCATTGTCCCACTTTCAGAGGCAATTAAGTATGTAGATAAGATAATAAAATTAGCTTCATCCACTATCAGTACTTATGCTGTTTTTCCATGTAGGCGTTGTTTTTGAAAAGTAAAAACGACTCGTGATGGGATGTGATATGTTTTTAGTAAAAATTACTAGACTGCATGCATGCACATAATATTCTGCATTTTAAACTTCCTCATAGTTGTGTTCGTCTTCAGTTGTTTTCGTTAATAATTGCCCACATGTTCTATTGTACAATTCGTGCATATCTTGACTTGATCATAGGCTCAAAATTAAGAGAGAGAAAGCTGTTCAACGGTTCTATGACTTATGCAGTTTAAAATACGTATATTCCTAAAACATCATTTATGTAAGATAATTAAAACAACGTAATGAAAATTTTAATAACAAAAAAACTTCATACCATAATAATATTTTCTTTTTGAAGCCACTGCTACTGCGATTAGTATTATGATTTTGATCGTTTTAAAACAGTAGTGAATATTTTTACTCTTTGATATCTTGTTGAAGAAATGTCCCCGCTTTAGGTATCGTTTTAATTAATCCTGCAATTAAACTCAACTTTCGCCTTGATAAAAAGAAAATTATTTTTATCCGTGCCGGTAGGTACAATTGCATCGACTTAAAAGTATGAAATATACTTGTACACTCAATATAATAAAGCCTACTTATCTGCTTGGCAAACAATTTTTGATTATTGACATTTGTACATTTAACCGCAAACCTCGAATAATTTGTATGCATTATTGTATACCTATAAAGCGGTCAATTGTTTGGCCATTGACAGCTTAAGGTTTTAATTTTCCAATCCAAACTCAAGGGGAAATCCTCAGCTTTGGCAAGATTAATGACTTAAAAGGAGCATTAGTATGCATACAAACTTGAGGTCATCGCTAATAGCAATCCCTATGTGTCTGATCTTCAGTCCACCTGCCTGACGTAATGCTAAAGCATGAGTACATGCGTACACCTCTGCATCTCATTATTATTAGCACGGTAGATTCACGAAGGAATTTGCAACTGGGAGTCGACCATCCCTCAATGAGTGATAGAGATAGGGCTTGCAAGCAAGCAAGTACCAGGCCTTTAAATGGTGAAGAGGTGAGGACACAGCTAGCGTAATTATTGTGTTGTAGATCATGCATGTTTGAATGTTTAGATCATGTCATGTCTTGCAGCATCTATGTCTGTCTATAATATCAAAAAGAAATGAGATGCATCAGTCAGATCTACAAGTGGTGATGGACACACTAGAAAACGTGTATGGTACGCTTGCTTCAAAATGTAACGCTCTCATCATCCTGTTGCTATTTTGAATTGCTAACACTAATTTTTCAATACCAATGAAACAACTTGACCTTTGACTCACATGAGAAAATCATGTATAAAGTATTACACTTAAACGTTTAATGCAGTGCAGCTAATGCTCTTTTGTTCAAGGCAACAACACTGTGTTTGTTAGGAAAAATGCAGCTTTTGGTACTTCAAACTATCATTGAAGTCAAGTAAGTTTCTTGTGGTTTTAGCTTTATTAGGAATGCATCGCAGAAAGAAGTACATTGGGTCAAAGGGCATCTCAAGTCAATGGAAAGTGGTACTTGGTGGTGGTAACTTGTCTTTCTGACAAAAGACAGTTGAAGAAAATTCCTAAAGTTTGCCTTTTGATATGAATTGAATGGTGGAATACCGCCCAGTTCACAACCATTCTGAAAGAGTCACTTCTCACTAAACAAAAAGGTTGTCTCTGTGAATTGAAAACTGAAAAGTTCAATGAGTTTTGTACAGTGATCTAGTATCAGCAGTCAGTACCGAAATGAGGGCAATTAAATTGTCATTTGTTGCCCATATACATATAGTTTCCATACTAAGGAGAATTAAAATCAGTAGAGGAAAACCCTCACGCATATCAAAGTCAATCCATTCTTATCAGGTTAAAACTGAAGCAGACAAATGTCAAGTGTGCCTTTGCGTCTTTCATTTACTGTCCTTGTGTTTAGAGGATGTTGTCCATCGACTTCATGTCATTCAGCATCAACATCAACCCTTTTTGCAACAACTATAGATCTCACAGACGAGACAAGTTTTTGGGGTACACTAATTCAAAGCAAAAGCAATTAATAATAAGGTACAGAGTACTTAAAAGTCTTGTTGCCTTGTTTAAATGAATTCGCCAAAACATTGTTTGTGCTTGTCGTGTTTGACACATAATTATGTATATTATATGTGGCTATAATCCTTTTTAAATGAATTGGCCTGAAACTTTTGAAGCCAGCGATATATTATTGCTTGTCTTCATCTAAGGCTATAATGCATATTCAAATTGTAAAATAATATATGTATTTATCGTTTGTTGCTTCAATATCAAATCTTAAAACTACAACTCCTAACCTTACGTTTTGTTTTCTCGCTGAGAGCACATGCATGCAAGGTAATCTATATATTATTAGCAGGGTGTCAAATGGATTCATTGACTCATCCAAAAAGATGATATATTATGGATTTAAGTATTTTTTGTTATTGTTACGTACAATGTACATGTTTAAAATATTGTCCAATGTAAAAAAAATTCGGAGGTGGCTCTGCAAAGTGCAGCATAATGTGCATCAGAAATATGTATCATCATCTCTACCATTCGAGTATGAAATTAGAGCAGTCGTGTTTACAGGCTTTTATATTACACGAGTCTCTTGTGTTTTTTTTTCGAAAATGGTTGCTTGCTGTCATGCAAGTACACACACGCGTTTCGAAATTTCATCTTGAAGCTATATATTTTGTAGATATATACATAATAGTCTCCTTATGTGTCATCATCATCATCGTAATATGATATATCCATATAAGATACAGTTGCAAGCTTGCAACAAGGAGAGATCATGACTTCTACTAAACTGGCATTATTCTAATCGTGGAAACTTGAAAAATCTACAAGTCCATTACCTAGTTGAAATTTACATTGAATTGAAATGAATGTAATCATCCATTATATTGCCAAGTGCTCATCCATTAAAGTACATGTCTACGGTCAAAGGTTTTACTGTTTTCTCATCCATCTCTGTTCTCCGTGGCTCTAGTCAAAATCCATTATGAAATGGTGCCATATTATGTATTCATGCATTCAATGCAATGTAATTTTATATACGAGTGCATATCACGAACTCAACTAATTGATTAGTTTTTCTTGATTGTGACAGCAGTATATAGGAGAAGCTTGGAGCACCAACACACAGCAGAGAAAAAATTGTGGACTACATTTAGCGATTACGGATTACGCAACAATTAACAATATATTCCATTACAGCCACAACAATGCTTTAATGGTTGGGAACGAACAGAAGCAACCTGTTTTCCCACGTGACATTAAACTTCACAGCCAAAAGTGCAGACTATAAAATTGACAATTTTTAAAAATAAAATTTTATATATTTTTCCAAGTTTGACACTACATACAAATACAGCAAATATAGCGCGTGTCTCGTCATGCATTGATGCTGATTAGAAGTAAAGTGAAATTAATAGTATCAATTCTGTCATGTGAATCTGAATCAGGCATAGAAAAAAAAACTTCATGCAAACGAAGAGTCTCACATGAATTTCCCATCAAAATATGTGTTTTTAAAAACGGCAAATTAGTATTCAACCCATAGATAATAGGATGGTGATGTGATGATACGAAAGAACAAGACAGGTTCAAGTTCTCGTCTTTCTCACAAAGCCATCAGATATGGTGTAGTGTTATTTCATCGAAAAACTTGCTACACGTAATAATTATAGTCAAAGCGCATTTTTTACTCTTCAGACAAATAAATAACAACAATTACGCATTGTTTTTGTTGTGGTACATATACCTTTGGCTCATGGCATAAAGGCAAGCTGCTCTAACCGTTGACAATTGCCTACATGACATGTTACACCCTACAACAACTGAGAGTAGTGCCTTCAAACTCTGCATATTGCTTTTTATAACATTGAACCCTGGTCATGATCAAAATGGCTAATGTGTTTTTCAGCTGGTAATTAATGGGAGTGCTACAATTTGTTTGTGAAATAAACGAGTTAATGGCTCTCTTAAACGTTAAAGATATGTTTATTAACCGGTTGATTGCTATGAATTGGTTGAGTATATACGTTCGTATTGACTTACTATTTATCATGAAACATGCAACAGCGTTACTATAATAGTGTACTTCATATTTGATACTTTTAACCATTACTAGATTACACATGACGTGGTTTTTTTTCGAGCACGAGAGTGGAAGATGATAAAATGCAACATGCAAATTAATGCAACGGGTTTGAATGGGGCTGAGCTATTTTTAAATTGACTTTTTAGTGTTGAGGGGAGAAAACATTTTAATTTTAATTAAACATTTTGCTTGTAGGATCCATCACGGTTATTACGGAATGATGTTGACTGGTAAATATATATTAGGGTTCATTTATGCCTCGTATGATTAGGCCGAGGGCGAAAAACTTGTCAATTTGTGATATAGAGCTATATCTTTGTGAAGTTAGAGTCAAAACTTTAGACAGAGTCTCGAGTGATGTGTGCCTCCACTTGTCGTTAGTATATTTGTCAATTTACAAGGGTCTCAAATGACATGTTAGACTAAAAGCTATAAATAATTTCGCCATTCTGTTGTGCTACATTAGTTACATGTTATATTGCAGCTACAGTCTATAATAATGACATTACAAGAGAAAATAAATGGACATGAAAATCAATTCGTTGTTTTAGGATTGTAATATCTTGTCATTTGTATGACATTTTTAAGGTAAGGCAACAAAAAATCACGTTTCTCTTTCGACAAGGCAATCTGTCCAAAACGCGTGAGAGCCGTTTTGTCATCATGCCAGTGACCCAAGAAAAACTTCTTGTAGCAGCAGCAGCCTACAATGCAGTAATAATAATAATAGTAACATACTATTTTTAGTAATTCTATATGAAAATGAACAAAACAAAAGGGATCCATTTTTTCGTATTTGCAAAGCGCTATATTGCTCTTACACCAGTCATTATTTGAATGAAACAGGTCCCTGATTAGTTAACTTGACTCGAGCGATAGCTGTCAATTCATAAATTTTAGTTTGCCGGTCGATCATCAGCACCATGTGTGTTTGTTAACTGCTCATTTGGATATTGGATTTTGTAGAATGAACATACAACAAGCCTTTACTAATCGACTTACTTAATGCAACACAGACGCATGTAACATTTAGGTATGTTTATGTCTTTAAAGTAAACGCCTCGCCCCAAACTGTCTCCTGATGGTCAACCCAGTATATATATGCAGCTGTGCGCTAAAGTGACTTTTTTCAGTGACGCAGACACACCGAAAGTACCAATTGACCAATGACGACACGCCAGACCAGTAATAATGCACGTTCTGAAGTCTACACACTATTTAAGTCCTTAGCAAAAGTGATTTGTGAGCTAGGTCGAGCATCAGTTTGTAAATATTGTTTGTTCATGCACTTTATCGTCAAGTTATTAGTACTTTTAACTACCACTGACTAATAATGTTCGTGGCTGCTGCTCATTGACCAGATACTAGATCCAAATTTGATTTATACAAAACAAACTCCTCCAATACAAAATATTATATATTATGCGTTCATGAACCGGTACCTAAACTGCTTCCATATTATTTTTTTCATTTCAATATGATTTTTTTTCAGGACATCACTTTTACAGATTGCTACCGCTTTCCGATATCAAAATCAAATTGGGCAAGGTATAGACAATTGAAAAGTGCTTCGTCATCTCTGTGTTTCCCCCAATTTCATCAAAAGCTTTTTCTGCTGCAAACAACAATGGGGATATCAGGCTGTGATACCTTGTCGTTTGAAAGATTTACACTTTCTGTCAACTGATTTCGTTTACTGCAAAAATAAAAACGCACTTCCATTACATTACACATGTGAGCTTCGTAGTATACTTATATGGGAAGACTTGCTGGGAGGTCTATGTGTGTGTATAATCATATTAAGTTTTATTACTATAACAAACAAAACGAGAGTCAGTCCAAGGCAAAGTAACGCCGACTGCCCCATTTAGCTCGTCCGTGAGATGGAAATTGTCAAGTCATGAAATCATTGGTTGATCAAGCAATTTATTCGCAGTCGTATTTCTTCCATCATCATCATCATCAATGATAACCATTATAACTCCTACTTTGTAAAAGCTGCATTAACCTGTGCGGATCATTTACTTTGTTTAAAAAAGAATTCCGCATGTGCCTACACATTTATTTAGTAGAAAAATGTCAAATTCAAACTAATTAATCTTTCTCAAACTAAATAACCATGTGTATAGTATATCAACTTGGAATTCCTTTTTTTCTACAAGATATCTTTCCGTAATCTTGTGAAATCACACAGGCCATTGCTCGTAGGCGACTGCCTTCATTACTTTTCATGAAAACAATCTGATTAAAATACCGTGTTATTGGTCACCAATGCAATGCGTGTGTTCTCGAGATTGATATCTAATCTGAAATTTTCCAATAATAATGATGATGGAGGTTGGGATATAGGTAGACAGATACTAACTAACCAGCATTTTATTAATAGGCTAACAAACAAACCTATCCACATCCTATTTACTCCCGAACAGTTTTCTTTTTTCGCTCTCGTCCTGTTGTACCGTTTTACGAGCAAACAACATCTTGACTACATTGTATGTATAGTTGATATATGTACATCCATCCACCTTTTTGTGTGACCAAGAAGGGCAACCGCATTGTAAAAGATAAACCAATGACTGTCCGATGGTCAAATTTTTTGGTCATGCTTGATTCAACGTTTGATAAATATTTAGGTTAAAAAAACGTATTCATACTATTTGAGTTTTGTGGGCATTGTTAGCGAACCTAATATTTAAATGAGCCTTAATTTTCTTAATAGCATTTTGCCATTCATAATGTCAGACTTTAGCCTGTATTTACAATTTGACTTTGATTCCATTGTTGTATGCGCGTCCATGATTATTTTTGTTGGTGTTGGGAATGACGCCATTGAAACTGTGGCAGTTATAATCTTGTGAGGAATTGAGGAGCATGTAAGCAATCAATCAAGGTGACTGTGAGCCCTTTGTCCATCAAATTATGACAGTTTAGAATTTCGTAAACATAGATCATCTGCTTGTATGTAGTTGCAAACGTGGTTGAACTAAAATGAATCCTTTTTGACCAGCAACGACACCAGTTATATATACGCATGCCAAATGCACAGTATAAAAGCAACGACACGTAATATGGTTCTTCGGCAAGGATCCTCATTGTCATTTCTCATTCTGTTTCGCCTCTGATGCCCATTACCCCGTGTGTCTTGACAGCAACAATGGGATCCTCGCATAAAAGACAAAGTCAGTAGAGTCAGTAGTGTCATGCTGCTGTTTGTGATTACTATTAGTACTACTCCTCGGTTGTTTGTTAGCGATGCTCATTCATTTGTAGAGGATTGCTCAATACGTGATATTTCCTTCTTTTCGTACATCATCTTTTTCAAAGGTTGCCTCATGCTGTGCCCTAAATTACCTCCTCTGTGTATACTCTTTCTTGGTAGTGAGCACACGTACGACGGAATAGCTATTTAAATGGCCTAACCCTCCTATAACAGAGCCGAGCTCGAAGAAGAAGATGATAGATATGTATGAGTTCATCAAAGAAGTTTAATGATGGAGCTGGGGAAATAAAGACAATTAAACAAGTTGAGAAGGAGAAGGACGCGTGAGTTGCCGAATAACTGTTCTTACTTAGTTTTTGAGTCGCAAATATTGCATGAACTGCATTGCATCTCGATCTCACTCATCCCCTTAACTCTGTCCGTGTGCATTTGCTCCTCATCATAGTTTTTAATTTCTTTTTGTAGCATCATCATCGTCAATTTGACGAATTTGAAAAATTAAGATGATAATACGACTCACGATCATATCCCAAAATTTGCAGCTCAAACATTGTGTATTAACAAAAGAAGCATGCACACAAACAAGGCTGGGAGGCAAAAGAAGAAATATGGGAAAATGAGCCTCATGTTGCTGACAGCCAGACACCGACGTGTGTAGTAGTGCATAAGTACATGTTGTAAAAATTGGATGCGATAAAGAAAGATCAATTTGCAGTTAATTAGTGCAATTCTGTAAATCAGTTTTCATTTCATATTATTGAAAATGAGAAAAAGTATGAGCTTGAAACAAAAAGATAATAATAATTTGCAACTGTTCCTACCTTCTGACTTTTCATAACCAGCACGGCATTGCATTGTTGTGATGAACTCGAGATGCAGATCAGGCTAGTAGTAATGAAAAACAGAGTTGATAAATAGAATTTTTCAGAAATCGTGACGAAAATGAAACTTATTTGAACCAAATTGCTTGATATGAAACATGCATATGGGCATAATGTATTTTCATGCATAAAGAAACTATTTTAAAAAGGGAAAACTGGTTCTTCCCAAGATCAACTTTATTGTCTACCTTTCAATTTTCATTTCATTCGGATCTTTTTCTGTGATATCTGGAAGGTATGTATTCATATACTTAGGTATGCGGATGAAATGCTGCCAAGTGAGTATTTTTTAAAAATTTAATCATATTGTTTCATCATCATTTTCAAACATTAACTTTTAATTGTAGATACTATCAATGGCTCAATATTTTAGATAGCTTTGTTTGATCATGTTTTCAAAACATGAGATTCAAATCCAAGAAACACAATATGAAGGGGAAATCTGAACAAGGATGATTTGTATTTTAGGCATACAAATCAAGTAGTCATACTATTTTATTATTGTTTTAAATAGGCTTTGCAAATTTCCTACCCATCATTTTTTATATACAAAAGGGTCAAGTCCTCGGTGTACACATACTTTTTGCATCTCTTCATGGCTTCCATAAAAGGTCAAAGTAGGGCAAAATAAGATTAATTTCCCATGATGAGTTAAACTTATAAAGAGCTTTTCTCTTGACTGTCAACCACCAACCAACAAACTATATACAATTCAATTGAGAATGAATATTTACAAATTATCAATCTCAAAATGTTGATAGTTGTTGGCAGTTTTGATGTCATTTGCGTCATGTTTAAAAGCTTAAGATGAATATGCGTACTTAAAAACGTTTTTGTAAAATCAATCAATCTCATCCTTATCTCATAAAGTTTTTCATGCAATGTGTCCCCGTGTCCGCGTTTGTCAATCGGAAAGAAACCTACAAGCATAATCTACACAATGATGTTTTAGTTTGTTTTGATAGTTGTTCAATGAAACACATCGTCATCATCATCATCATCACAAAAGTATAAAAGGTGTGCTGATTTTATAAAAGGAAATATTAGCAAACATTTCACATGATAATCCTCCTTTTGTAAGGCTCTATTTGATGTTCCTTTTTTTTCTGCCGACGGACTGTGTCGTGAAAAAATATTTTTCAAATAATGTTCATGTCACCTATACCCATTTGATTAATAAATGTCTGCAAGACTCTGAAGGAACAACGTCAGTCTCATTATTTTAATGTTATCTGATTTTCGGAGGGGAAGAGCCGCCATATCTTCAACCCTCAAGAAACACTACTAATTAGACATGAATTGTAGCTGAAACGAAGTTGTCTATGTAGGTACAATGTCCACATTCAATATTTATACGCTATCTCTTCTTGGCATAGATTTAATTTTTAAAAATGTTTTCCTTTTTACACACTTTGCTCATGAATATTATTGTCTCTTTCGGGCAAATGTTAGTAATTTCAACTCCATCACGAAGGAATTTGGTGGTTGTCAGAAATGATAATTTGAAAATGGGACGCGGAGTCCTCTCCCGATAATAAAAACGATAGCAAAGTGCTTATAATAAGTTTACCAAGTTTAATAACGGTAATTTGGCAGATTGAAATTTAAATTTTTTCACTCTCCTCATCATCATCAGCCCCACTATTGTTATGTTACTAAAAATGTCTCATTCAGTAGCCAATCATCATCACTCAAAAATAATGTAAACCAAGCATGACAATTCATCAAGAGTGCACTTTACATCAGTGATTTTCTTTCAAGAGTCCTCTTTCTTGTCGTCCTAGCTGGGAAATCATTTGGCTAGTAGTAGTAGGATTATTATTAGGACTATCAACACGAAGGAAAAATATGCTTACTCACAACACTAATTCTCAACTCAATATCACAAGTAAGAAGAGCCGAGCAAACTCGTGTACTGTATTTATTTACCCTTTAAATTTTGTGGGTCCATTGCTTTGAAGGAGAAAAAAAAATCTTGTGAGAATAATCGGCAACGGATTAGATGGAATGTGTTGGTGTGTTTGGTATGTGCAAAGGAGAAAATCATTTGTAGGTCAAGTCAAGTTATAACTAAAAATAAATCCAACGTGACTCTAGTATTGTGTTTTTGTATTACATACATACATACATTCTTAAACCTTACCATTCGTGTACAACATTGGAGACAGATTGATAATGATGATGGTGGTTGGTGATAAAGGTAAGCAAATGCAAGGTATTAGTGTTAGTGGGTGAAGGAAGATTTTACTTTGTTAGCATATCTCATCTACCCCCTAGAGATGATGAGCAGACAAACCAAGTCATCATTAGAAACTTATGTGAATATAATGTTATACATTCCTCTTTATCAACAATCCTTGTCGCATTTTATTGTTGTGGAGCGCTCCTTATTACTCCCAACCAAAAGTAAGGTTTTTTCTGGCTTGGCATTTGTTGACCAATGGAAAATGCAAATAGTCCATAAATTTATATACACTCATAAGCCAAAAGAATAGGTATCCTGTGTTCTCAAATCTTGAATAAGCCGTAACTTGCAGAACGTTGAAATAGTTTTACCTATTCTTAGTTATAAAAATTATCTACATTTTATTGGCTTTCTTTTGACATGCTCATCAATGGAATTGGTTTGCTAATTTTTAAAATATTTACAATAACATACGATTGGGAAAGATTTTAGTTGGCCAAAAGTATAGGTACTTTTTTAAAAATCTTGTAAAATCTTTGGTTTTATCCAAGATATTTACAGTTTTATGTTTCAATAGGTCAGAAAAGTGTTTTGATACAGTTTCCATCCATTACAATGGGACCACTGTTGGAATTCTAAGGAATATGGTGACTCAACGCATGGCATTTCTGGCCACATGGAAATTTCTTTAAACTCAAGCCGTAGATTGAAATTAAATGGTTTCATGGTCCATGTGATGTCAGGAATAATGGGAAGTCATAATAAAACAAATTTTATGAAAAATTAGACTCCATTTTGTTGCACCTTCAAATAAGCCTTCAAATTGGTAAAATCAGTACCCACCCTCTAAGGGGTTGGGTTCCAATTTTGACTAAAACTTTCGAAATCGGTAAGGTAAAAACGTCAAGGTGGGCTTGAATGAACGTCCGGAGTCTGCTTAACACGATACACATACAATCAATTTGGTAAGTACCGAATTTTAGTATCTGTGGGCCACGCAACTTCGGAACAGCTTCATAATTGCGAGGCTCGCTTTTAGAGTCTTTCTCTGACGAGCTGTTAGGCGAGTAAATTGATTTTCCGGTGTCTAATTTTTGTCCAAAACGATAGACACGCTTCATTTACGCATATTTAATATGATATGTACTAATAGTATTTGTGTTATATTTATGTATTCCATGCGTGGCAAACGGGGTGAACCCAAGACTCATTTTTACGCAACTATTCAGAAGTTGCGTGGCCCACAGATACCACAATTCGGTACTTACCAAATTGATTGTATGTGTATCGTGTTAAGCAGACTCCGGACGTTCATTCAAGCCCACCTTGACGTTTTTACCTTACCGATTTCGAAAGTTTTAGTCAAAATTGGAACCCAACCCTTAGAGGTGGTACTGATTTTACCAATTTGAAGGCTTATTTGAAGGTGCAACAAAATGGAGTCTAATTTTTTCATAAAATTTGTTTTATTATGACTTCCCATTATTCCTGACATCACATGGACCATGAAACCATTTAATTTCAATCTACGGCTTGAGTTTAAAGAAATTTCCATGTGGCCAGAAATGCCATGCCGTTGAGTCACCATATTCCTTAGAATTCCAACAGTGGTCCCATTGTACTGAATCAAAACTGTTACTTGACACTTTTCTGACCTATTGAAACATAAAACTGGTAAATATCTTGGATAAAACCAAAGATTTAAGAAGATTTTTGAAAAGTACCTATACTTTTGGCCAACTAAAATCTTGCCAAGTCGTATGTTATTGTAAATATTTTAAAAATTAGCAAACCAATTCCATTGATGAGCATGTCAAAAGAAAGCCAATAAAATGTAGATAATTTTATAACTAAGAATAGGTAAACTATTTCAACGTTTCTGCAAGTTACGGCTTATTCAAGATTTGAGAACACAGGATACCTATTCTTTTGGGTTATTATTGTATTGGTTAGATTCCTTCACTTCACTTAAACGTAGGGGCGTTTACCTTATACTCATGCTCCAAAACGCACCAATCATATTTAAACATTTTACCAAAATTTCAATTTTTTGGCTTGTTTTATAATTTTTTTTGGATATTAAAAATGCCTTAAGGACACTAAAGTTGCCTAAATTCTGGAGTGACACGAAGGTGGGTGACAGTAGGTGGTGTCAAGGTATGTGACGCTTGTACCGTTGTGTTATTGCGTCCGGTTCAAGTAAAGGTTGAATAAAGAATAATGAAAAAAGTTCAATCTAAACTCATATAAGTTTGACACGATTTTTTTTACAATGGCTAGAAACCATCAAGAACAATAGATTGAATACAGTAGAAACTTGAAGACAAATATTTCATAATGAGTAATAAACTCTCTCCTTAGAAAAGCATGACTCACCAACCTTCATTGGATACTTAGAAGGTCAATGACCCCATTTTACGTACGTTTTGAGTCTAAAATTTAAACCACTTAGAGCCCTTAATTGTATTGGTTTAACATTGATTATTTAAAGACTAGCGAAATGCTTTGGTGAATATCTGTAGATACTCATGATATTGATGTGATATGACACACGTCGAATTAAATGAATAATCAGACTTAAAAGTTCATTAATCTGCCGGAATACTACCTGACATTACATTCATATATCTTTATTACCAAAGCCTGACTTATATCATGTATATGTGAAATGCTTTTTGCTTGTAAATTTTGAGATCGTTGTAAATGGGTTATTGATCCTTGATTATGGATATTCGTCTCGGTCGTAATGAAAATGACCATTTATCGCAAGCTATAAGGATCGAGACTTGCTTTTGATAACAGATCTTACGACTAAATGCTACAAGGTCAGTGGGTCAAGTATGCAGAGAGCACTTTGTCCACATGCTTATTTAAGTT